>VDFB02000008.1:1740800-1750919 GCA_007258455.2 Sequoia sempervirens | reverse complement strand
ATAGGGTAGGAGAGAGTGGGAGAGAAGGTGGGAGAGGGTGGGAGAGAGTGGGAGAGAGTTGGTCAACCCTCTCCCTCCTACCTGCTCTCCCTCTCTTAGGTCTCTCTCTCTCTCAACCTTCTCCCTCCTACCCCCTCTCCCTTTGTTACTTCTCTCTCTCTCCCTCTCAACCCTCTCCCTCCTACCCCCTCTCCCTCTGTTATGTATCTCTCTCTCTCAAACCTCTCCCTCCTACCCCCTCTCCCTCTCTTAGGTCTCTCTCTCTCAACCCTCTCCCTCCTACCATGTCTCCCTCTATTAGATCTCTCTTCAACCCTCTCTTCCTACTCCCTCCCTTTGTTAGGGTCTCTCTCTCTCTCTTCAACCCCTCTCCCTCCCACCGCCTCCCTCTCTTAGGCCCTCTCTCAACCCTCTCCTCCTACCCTCCCTCTCATAGGTATCTCTCTCTCCCTCTCAACCCTCCCTCCTACTCAGCTTCCTCCCTCTCTTCGGCTCCTCTCAACCCCTCTCCTCCTACTCCCCTCTCCCTTTTTAGGTCTCTCTCTCTCAACCCTCTCCTCCTACTCCGCCCCTCTCTTAGGGCTCTCTCTCAACCCTCCCCTCCTACCCCCTCTCCCTCCTCAGGGTCTCTCTCTCTCTCAACCTCTTCCCTCCTACCCTCCTCTATTAGGTCTCTCTCCCTCTCTCAACCCTCTCCTCCTACCCCTCTCCCTCTCAACCCTCTCCCTCCTATGTTGAAAATATGTCTCAATCCCACAGCTGAAACCTCTATTGGAGCCAAGTCGGTGGACATATTCTATGTCTGGCTGATGAGCAGATTTGTAACCTTATGTTTTGTACAGGTCGTTCTGACCTTGCAGAAGTCTTGCCGAACGGTTACACATTGGAGTCTTCGGTGTGACATGTTGTGTTTGGTATGTTCTCTTACCGCGTGGAGGTCTCTGGCCGATAGGCCATACATATCGTTTATCGGGGAGACCCTTGGCCGAAAGGCTTAGTTCGGGAAGAAGCCTCAGCGATGAAGAAAGGTCTCACCGATGGGGGAAATCTTGGAGTCTTCGCGGTGACACAATGACTTCGGTATGAAGTCTCAACGGCCGATGGAGAGTCTTGCCGATGATGAGGGGTCTTTGGTATAACTCTTGGCGAACGGTGGTCTCGGGGTAACTTGGAGAACTCGGTAAGAACTCTCAGCGAAGAGTGGTATGTCTCGCCAATAGCATTTGCTTGGTGTCCTCAGAGTAACATGTGATGGCTTAGTAAGAAGTCTTACCGATGTGTGAAGTCTTGCCGACCATTTGGTGCTCGATGTAACTAAAGGGGTCTCAGTGTGAAGTCTCAGCGACGAACGAAAGTCATGCCGACTGCTGATCACTTCGGAGAAAGTCTTTGAACCTCGGTATGATCTCTTGGCGAAAGACGATAGTCTCGCCAATGTAAGTTCTATTGTCTATGTGACTTTTGAACCTCGATATGAAGTCCTGGCGAAAGTGATGAGTCTCACCGACTGGTGGATGCACACAGATTAACATGAAGGCTCGGCATGAGGTCCTGGCGAGAGCAATAGTCTTGCCGAAGGGAAAATTGAAGTCGATGCAATGGGTGAACTCGATATAACCTCTTGTCGATTGTAAGGACTCTTGGTGATATCAAATGCTGACTGTGTTGGCATCGGGGAGACACGGACAGTGTCTCACCAATATGCCAACACAGCTTGACATGGTTATCGTAACGCGAGCGCGTTATTAACCAGTAGAGATATGTTTGTTTAGGATTAAATAACGCACTCGCGTTATCACTAAAATGGTAAAAAATCACAATATACCCGTGATGTTGGCCCACATTCTGAATATTCTCCTGGTTTTACGCGTGCTCCAACAAAAAGTAGCTTTTTGGTGATTGAGTGAAGTGTGCATGCATGATTTTGAGATTCCATCACCTTTTGAATGTTCTTTCCATCACCTTTGCATGAAATAGCATAGTTTTCACGTTGAGAGGCATATAATATCAATTCAAGTTTGAATTATAGTGATAATTGATATACAATTGAAATTTGGAGGGGAACAAGCTTTTGAAGAAGTCAAATTTTTGAGGAGTTTGAGGAAGGAAGAATAAAAGGCTGCATAATTGGGTAGAACTCCTCTATTTGAAACTTTGTTTTTTTAGGTATGTGAAATCTTTGTACATTTTCTTTCATTCTATTATGGCTTGCTTTCATTTTTTTTGTTTAGCTTATTCCATGTTGATCAAATTGTTTGTTTGTGATGCAATATTAGATTGCCAAGCCACTCAACAACATCATTTCTTTAGGGAACTTCCTTCCCAAATCAATAAAGAGTAAAAGATCAATTTATATAAACTTTGTCAAATTCATCCAAAACTACTTTTCATTCAACCAAAATCCATTTATTTCATTTCAAGTTATAAGGCTATCAGTAGCCAATTCACCATCTCCATATAGCAAACCATTTTCATAATCAACTTTCAACTTTGTTCTTGTCATAAACAATACAACAATCACTCATCAACTCAACTTACCCCTTCAAGGAAAAAACAATCAAACACCTCTGTTCCTTAGACCTGCAATCAAACATCATCCCAGCCATTTAAGATATCTTTGCTCAAATCAACACATCCATCATCCTATCTTCACTTAAACACCATTTGTAACAACAACAAGCAACATTAGTTTAACACTGTCACTAGACCTTTAAGATACCAATTTCATCATGTTTTGATTGTAATATTCCAATATATCAGTATAGACACACTCTGACTACTTTGCATTCAAGAAACCATTGCCATATATTGGAAACATATGCCCAAATCATCAAATCTTTCACAATATACCTTCAAAACATTACCAAGCATAGACACAACTGTGGCATCACAAATGAGATTGCTCCCAAGCACTTAACAACATTCCTTTCGTTGTTTCTACATATTCTCTATTTTTAGCAAACAATGCCAAATATCTCTAGGAGGCCAACATTCCATCTAATTGGGTGATTCCTTTTCTATCATAATGCATTTACACAATCCCAATACAGATTCTCAGGCCTATTTTGATCCTTTTCAACATACTATAAAGTTTATACACTTATTTCACAAAACAGTAGAACCAACATGCTGTCTTACTGGTAAAAGCCCTTAAATAGGTCAATTTATCAAAGCAAGTCATCATAGAACTACTCACTAATCCACCAAACCTACAAAGTCTTAGGCCATGTGTAGAAACTCACAAATAAACAAGCTTCAAGATGGGAAACGCCCATCAATACACACAATCAATAAGCACTTGATTATAGGGTGAAAACACACCAACCACAAGGGTTTCTTTAATGAAACATTTGCAAAACCTCTACTACTCCACCCAACAATTGAAACATGCTTCATTATGTTTGCAAATTATTTTGAAATCATTTCTAAGCTCCTCTACATGTTTCCTCAAACCCTACTTGAAAACACCATTTTTTTGAATGAGAAAATTCTGAATTTTGTTCATGCAACAATATCCCCGACTTCTTATTTCTATTTACCCCTGCCACACACATCTTCACATTGAAAAGACACTAAATATGATCCATTCCACTGACCTACTAGCCCTACATCGGTGGAATGGCTAACAATCACTTTTTAGACTCTCTAAACAATTCTAAGGAAACCACAGACTGAGACTTAGGAAACTAAGTTCAAATTAGATTGATTATTTGAATTACAATTCCTACAACTTTCAAGAATGAAAGAAGTCTCTTTCCCTTACAAGAATCAAATCTGTGAACATGCTTGAATCACTATGCAACCCGGGAAAACAAGAATAGAAAAAGGCTCTCCTAAAACAACCCAGTAGAGGTTTTTATTAATTTTATGGATTTTGGGATACAAGATATTCCTTTCTCGAGCTTACAATTATTTTTAAAGGTGTATAAATCAGTTAAAATAACTACCTCTTCATCTTCATCAACCCATCCTTGCCCTTCCACAAAAAGACTCTTCACCTTCCTGCTTTTGTGCAATTTTACATTTTTACAATAATTGACAACTTTTGTTAAAAAAAGAAACTTTTCAATAATATCACCTAGTGACCTATTTCATGGTGCAAATACATTGAAATTCATCATTTAATGACCTTCACTCATCATATTTACTTCTGAACATTACAAATTGAACAAATTATCCTTTTTGAAGGAATTTTCATGACCTAGGTGCTCCTACACCGCTTTTGTCATGTTACAACCTTACGCTATGTCAATGGACATTTTAAATCACACACCTCGACATACACTTTCCTATTACATTTTTAAACCACATCTCTTTGAGGCATTTTGTTAAATTTAACAATTGACTTTCTTTCAGTATGCTTCCAAAGCTATCATTGAGTTATTTTGTCAAACAGCTATACAAACCAGCCTTTTCATCGAATTTCAGGTATGCTTCCAAAGTCAATTAGTTAATTTGACAATCTCAAAGACTTTTTACTGGCAAAATTATTCATGCCGGGCTGAAACTTAACTGCTAAAAGGAAAACTAACAAAATGATCAGCTCTTAAGCCATCAAAGATAAAGAGAAAAATGGATGAGGGAATTTCGTGAAAAGAAGAAATTGGGAATGATTGATGAAAACAAGCCAGTTGAAGAGGAACCTCAACTGTCAAAAAGAGAAAAGAAATTGGCAGCACAAAGGGCATGAATGTGAAATAGTCGTGCTAGGGGAGATGCAGATATCGTAGTTGGAGACACACCATTCCACCGCGAAGTGAATAATGTAAGGACACCATTAAGCACAAGCTTAATATGGACAATCATCTACCACGCTTATGCTGGTTGGACACCATCCACCACATCCAAGTTGAGAGTACATCATCACTCAGAGTTGAGGAACAAGGTATGCCATCATCCCCATGTGAACCTCAAGGTATGTCTTCTATTCCACCCTCGATCGAAGGTATGCAATATAGCCCACCTCAATTAAATATTGATGAAATTGCTAATGTTGAGATGTATGTACCTAAGAGAACACCACCTAGAATTTTGCGTAGAAAGCCAAATTTTTTGATTAATATTGATGAGGATATTTTGCAGCACATGGAAGGTAAGATTCTAGAATGCACTTGTAGAATATATGCTGATAAGATTTGGAAAACGTTCTTTGAAAGGCTAAATCAGACTGTAAGATGTCAACTATTTGTTCAAATTATGCGGGGTTTAAAGTACAGAAACATCATGAAAACTCTTGGGTTGAGAACATCGAATGCATCAAGTGAAAACACTATTGTGAAGAATCTAATGGATGCTTATGATAGTGTGGGTAAGACCTCACGCTCAAAGGATAGTAATGTCACCCGACGTGTCATTACATCGACTTTGGTAAGCTATCAAACAAAGATCTCACCTCATTAAAAAAGACAAGGAACAAAGGGGAATTAAAGAAAACTTTTATCAAATGTCATTCAAAGGCAGCAAAGAATTGAGGGCACCAATTCAAATGAATTATGGGCATTCTCAGAGACTGCTTACACAAAGATAAAAAATTTGTTGAAGCATTGAGAACACTAATTGAAGATTATTGGAAGAATAATACCGTTCAATCAAAGGGATGTCGTAAGAAGGAGAATCAGTAGTCGAAACCGTGAGCCACATCCAAAGCATTTTTTGGATACGACTCAAACCCAATTTTTTCATAAATTTCAAAATTCTTATCCTCAAATTAGTATTTCTCAAAGATTATTTGAAATGATTAAGCCTTTTTATGTCAAGATAAATCACACATGCACTACTTGTTGCTATAAACTACATATTGAATTATCTAACCATTATGATGTTTATCGTTCTATATGTTTACATTTGCATACTAACGATGTTTTGCAGGATTGTGGCATAGGAGCCCCACCAAAATCTTCAAGAAAGTTCTTATCAAAAAATTTATGTGAAATAGAGGATGGCCAAATATTCTATAGGACAGCATGCTTGGATGGTTCATGGAAGCAGGGTGGCTTGCAAATCCATCGTCGGGTATTGTCAACATATGGAAAGCACACATATGAGGCGCAGACAAAACCAGTAGAGCCCGGGAAGTATAGAAATCAGCAGCATATGCTACAAAAAGATGGGTCTGGAAGCAAAAAGGTGTGAGTTGGTTATTCTCGTGGTTTGATTCCGTGAGTATCGCCTCGTCCATGTTTTGTGAGAATCTAGTGTATGAGTATGCAAGGCATACCCATAGAGCTCGATGGTCGGACATTACACTGCTTAAGGCGCAAAGGTCACCTTTCCACTTGGTAGCATAGTATCAGTGGTTGACTTTGCAGAGAACTACACTCTACAGCCATAGCATGAGGTGTAGTCACAGTATTACAACTCCACACAAGTTTTGATATTTGTGCACATATCATTCATACATGCAGCTGAAAGTACAAAGAACGAAAGGAAGGTATTGAGGGAGTATCACTTTTATATTAGTGATGATCACATGCATTCTCCAAAGTTCGTGCAAGGTTGCTTCCAGATGTTCTACAATCATTTGGCTCAAAGGGGCATATCATATGATTGGCATATAATATGGTCAGATAACTGTGCAGCACAATTCAAGAACGCGCGCATGTTCTATTGGTTGTGCAGGATGCATCTCACTACATGTGTTCAACATATGTGGAAATTTTGTGAGGCCGTACATGGAAAGGGGGAGCATGACGGTGCAGGAGCATGCATGAAAAGAGCATTAGCACGAGAAGAGTTAAAGTATAAAAGACAAGGCATGTACTGGATGATGACCAACGTAATGGTTCGACATGGGTCCGTGTAATGAAGGTACATCTTCGCTCATAGATTTTTTGGTTGATGGATGATACTAACATTGCACCATATGAGGATTGTTGTACACTAATAGGATCGAGTGAGTTGCACTCTTTCCTTAGCTCAAATGTAGGTTCATGGAGTATCGATACACGTAAGATGGCATGCTTTTTTTCTTCATGTACAATGCAAGCCTAGAATGATTGTGAGTTAGGGGAGTGGGTTGACAAATGGTTGACAAGCTATCTTAGCCCACTTCACACGTATCGCCCTCCGATGGCATTGGAACCAACATAGATGGAATCATCGGTCGACTTTGACCATGTATCAGATCTAGTTCAACCAGGTAATATATATACTTTCTTAGTATTTGAAATTCCATATTGTTATCTTACTTTGTACTGTATTCATAATGTTGACTAATTTCAAGAGATATGTCGCACATATAAATGCAGGGCATGTTTATGCAGTTATTGTAGATGAAGACAACGAAGAGGGTACAGACTATTACTTGTGTCATTGTGTTGAGGCAAAAAAGAAATTGGAAGCCCCAATTATAGATGGAGAAAACATTGAATACCCTACAGGCTCAGTTGTTGTTACTGGAACGTGGTTGAGAAGGTACCCACATAAGAGTGTTAAACATTGGTTGTTTGAGGAATTTGATATGCATCGTAAGATTCTTCATTACTCAAACCTTGTCATGGCATCCAATGTTCGTTTGAGAAAATATGGGGGTAGACCTTTGAACAAGACCTTGTGGAAGGTCTGTGAGTCTTACCATAAGGCAATACTTGACACAATAAAGAGTAGAGCAGACCCAGATGGTTCATTGGATTAATTTGTAAGTATATGCACAACGTTTCTTATTAATTTATACTTGTATGCACGTCAGTTTGGTTGATGCAAATGCTATCATCTTATTTTACTTTGTGTATTTGTATGTAACCAGGCAAACATTGATTGGTGTCCCCTTGCATAAAATGCAGATTTATGAGCCATCCAAGAGAATCTCAAGCAGAAAAGCAATGCAACATCCTTATTTTGATGATCTTGAAAAATCTCAATTATGATTTTAAGCCATTAAAAAACTGTGTGTGAAGCTTGATGAGGCAATTTCAAGTTATTCATTTGAATTTAACCTTATCATGACCACCTATGATGGGTGACATTATAAGAGCATCTTGAATTTTAATAAATTCTATTCATAAGAGCATAAAGGTAGTGAACTCTTTGAAAAAAGTGCCTCAAAAGAAATGTGGTCTCATGGTGATGGAATGGTATGATTTAATTCTATGATATATTCAGAGTTAGATATCGAGAGATCTTAATTCACCATTGAGACCACATTTCTTTTGATGGCTTTTTTTTTCAAAACGGGGCTTTGTTACCTTTTTCTCGCGCTATTGCTTATTAGTATGCTTTGATAGATTTTTTCCAAGCATCCATAGCTTTTTTGGAAGCACCTATTTTAGGATTTTAGCCATAGCAACAAGGAAGCGAATTGTTTGATAGAATGCTTTGGTAAACATGTATGATAAATGTACTAGCATAGAGAAGGCAGCAAACTATTTGAAAAAATGCCTCAAAGAAATGTGGTCTCATGGTGATGGAATGCCATGAAAATCCACAACAATTTGCTTTTCATGTGATGCAAAGGGGATGGGACTTTAGTCAAAACTTAAAGTTTCAAGGATTACAATGATGCAATCTCAAACACTCTTCTAGACACCCTGATGGAGACAAGCCTCAATAGTGCACTTAAAACTTAGATGCTTTCCTAATAGACTGAAACCCTTGGAGTGATCTCAAGGAACTCAAAAAAACTTGTCTTGAATGGTTTCAAAGCCCCAAACCTTTGTCTTAGACAAAACTCACTTTTTGCACCTTGACTAGGCTTCTAGCCCAACTAGGCTTCTAGCGATGGTTTTTTGACTTTTCACTCAACTTACCCTAAGGAATCCTCAATATAATGGCTGATTCAGATGTGATTCATGATGATACACAACATATCAAATCATTTATGGCACTTGTTTTGGATCAAACCTACCAAAATCTGTTGTTTCCTCAAATTTAAGGCCTAATTAGCCCACTTTTTCAAAGAAACCCCTCTCTAAACTTATCCTCTGACTATGAAACTTTCAAAAGTGTTTTAAAATGTTCCCAAACCAAATATTTTCAAGGTATTAGTCTTCTTTGACACCCTCAACACCCTAAATCACAAAACCCTCAATAAATTGCTCCAAAACTAGGGCCTCTTGAAAATTAGCTTTCCCAACACTTCCAGAACCTTCTCTTGGACTTTTCACCAATAACTCAACATATCTAAACACCTTCAACTCAGAAATATACCCCTTATTAAGGTAGATCTCCTGCTGCTACACTTTAGGCACCATTTTCATGCCCTTTTCCTTGCTAAAACTCGGTGTACACCCAAGAATCACTCTTTCCTGCACAATAACTTGTTAGATCTGTATAATACAAGTTATATATAATCCATTTCACAAGTTTTCAGTCACACTCTCCCATGAAATGGATCATTTATTCATGAAGACTCAAAACTAGTGAAAAATCTATACTTTTTGAGGACAGTCAGCAATATAACACAAGAAATTGATTCCCAACGTTATTTAGGTCATTCAAAAGGTTCAATGCATGTAAATACAAGTTCTTAAACCATAAAAATGAGCATGACACCAAAAGGAATCAGAGATTCATCAAAAAAACTCAAGAAAATGCAAAAAGATTGAAGTTTTTATTGATTTTTTGTAGCAGTCCGTACAACACTTGCAATATCAGCCAAAGCTCCATACAAATGCTTTCTCCAGGCTTATAGACTCATCCTACAACTGTCCCAACCGATTAGAATTGATTTTATTACATTATTGTGATTAAAACTCCTAAAACTCACTTTTCCACCCAAAGTTGGATTTCAAAAATTTGAATTTCCAACATTGCAATTTATTAACTCCTATTAACTATAAAGCTTCCAAAACTATTACATATCATCATTCAACCTTATTTAACCTAATTAAAACATCATATACCCATTTAAACTCCTAGAACATCATTGTTCCATTTACAAGTCAATTTGGTCCTATGGTCCTTATCAGGACCCTTAGGACTTTTGATCTTCCTGTTACACTCATCCATGCCAAATGCCATTATAGGCTTCAAAATTCTATAATTGATGCTCTGGAAAGGTTTATAGGCCTTCAAGACCCCTACCATCTCTTGACTCTCCAAATGATCCTCAAGGAGCTTGGGTGCTCCTGCACCATCATGGCATTCCACCACCATGAGACCACATTTCTTTGAGGCATTTTT
>VDFB02000008.1:1663228-1737111 GCA_007258455.2 Sequoia sempervirens | reverse complement strand
TCCTTACCATTCTTTGTCATTCTTTACTAAAACACTTCTCCATTTTGGTGGGCTACACCCAAAAATAAGGTTTCAACAAAGGTTTTATTGTATGTTTATTAAAATGAAAACTCCATTCTGGCGGGTTATGCCTGAAAATAAGATTTCGACAAAAAAATTAGAGTATGTTTATTAGAGTTTTAGAGTATTTTGGTGAGCTATATTCAAATGGATTGTTACTGACATTATTTGTTGCATTTAGTGTTGTAAATTGTAATGATGCCACGATTACCGTACTACCACCATCTCTTATTATACTCACTGCGGTATGGCGGTGTTCTACACTTCCCCTCTACTATTTGCCGCACTACTGCCTTGCTCAAGGCTTCCTATTGTGGGGTTGCGGTGTATACCACTCTACCGCATATGTTGCTCACCTTCTCGGTGGTATAGCGGTGTATGCTTTTAATCATTACTCGAAGAGTGTCGATGAGATAGTCTTATTTGTCTTACCAATATCTCAATGTCTCATCGACATTAGATCTTATGTTCCTCTGATATTGGTTGCTGGTGTCGATGAGACAAGTTAATACCTCTTGCCGATATGCCAGTGTCTCATTGATATTTTCCTTCAACTGTATTTTTGTATATATCAGTGTAACTCTGTCATGTCAGGGAGACTCGCAATTATCGTTGCAGTATGGTGGTTTTTTCCCTTCCCTTCAGCTATTTACCGCACTACAGCCATGCTCAAGGCTTCTTGTTGCAGGGTTGCGGTGTATACCACTCTACCGCATATGTTTCTCACCTTCCCGACAGTATAGCAGTGTATTCTTTTGATCATTACTTGAGGAGTGTCAATGAGACAATCTTATTTGTCTTACCGATATCTCAATGTCTCATCGACATTACTTTGTTATATCCAAGAGTTGTGTTTCACCGAGCACTTGTAGATATACCTTGTCAATGTGACGTAAGTGATTCTCTCCTCGATATAGGGGTGTCTAAACCGGCGCTAAACTTGAAGCTAAACTCGAAGCTAAAATTGAAGCTCCAAGTGGCACTAAACTCATAACCAAATGTTGTGCTAACAATAGTGTCACACTCAGAGCCAATATCGGCGCCAAAGACGGCGCTAATGTCAGTGAAAAGTAGCGCCAAAATTAGCACCAACTTGTCCTAGTCGGCGCAAATAAATGTCGAAAATAGCGCCATCTTGATAAATAGCGCCAACGTTTTCAAAAAATTGGCAAAAAATACATTAAAACAGTGGGCGGAAGCAAACAATGGAGCAAATCATAGGGATTTGTTGTAGTGGGCCCCTACACTATTTGTAATAGCCTCAGATGCTCTATGTTACCTATTAAGGGACAATTGGTCCTCTCCAATGGTTAAAGGTATCACTCTCCTAGACAACAATGAACTACTCAACACTCAATTCACTAATGGCATAGCTATATTTGTTCAGTTGGAAGAAAGGAATATGGTTAACCTCATGGATAAACTACAAACCTTCTATCAAGCATCAAGTGCCAAGATTTCTCTTGCCAAATATTGTATGCTTGGTTGGTAGAGTACACCTCCTGAATGGTTAAGGAACTTCAATCTGCAATGGGGAGCCCCCAAAAACTTGTAAGGTACCTTGGCATCCCCTTTTCCATTGAACTAACTTGAAGGAAATTTGAAATGGATTAAGGAAAAAATTGAAAACAAAATAGAAGAGTGGAACAAGGAATACTTAATCTTGGTTGGTAGACTACAAATATTCCAAAAGATACTTTCATCCTACTCCATTTACTTTTCCTCAATTTGGTTTTTTAGCTGCTATTAAATCAATTAAATATGTAAAAGAGAATAAGTTTTGTGGTCAGATGGAAAAGGAAATAGGAAGAGAAACTTTGTAAAATGGGAATTGTGCTCCATTTCTAAATCTAGGAGAGGATTAAGACTTAAAGATCTAAGCCTACAAGGAATTGCTCTGGCCTCCAAATGGATCTTATGTGCCTTAGAAGGGGATAAACCCTGGAAGGTCCTCATCAAGAAAAACATAATGGATTTAGTGCTAAAACAGAATAAAACATGGAAGCTCCTCCTAATGTGTGATATTCTTAGTAGTACCCACCTTATATCCCTATAGGTTCTAATGTTTTTAAAACAATCTGAAAGGCTTTGGAAATGGTCAAGAAAAACATTACCAACTGCCACTTCATCAAGAACGAGAATAGAACCATTATGGGAAATAGGTCCATATGGTGGAACCTAAAACATAAAGAAAGACCATTAGCCTTAATTCAAGGCTACTTAGCTAGAGCCTGGGCTCAGAAAGGAATCAAGTACTTTAATGACATCCTTAAGGATGGTTACTTAAAAATTTTGGATGAATTATGTTTGGAATTTAACCTCCCTCCAAATAATTGGAGAACTTATACAGAGTTGAAAGAAGCTTGTAAAATTATGTAATTTCCAGTAGAAGACTCAACTGATAGCCAGAAATACCTTGATTACCAATTGAATAATGGCAAAAAACTACAAAAAATTAATTCTAAAACGGTCAATAATAAGCAATGGAAAAAAGTCTTTGAGAATAACTAGAATTAGCAACTAGAACCCAAAAAATCATGTTTTAGATGGCTTCTACTACTGTAGAGGCTTCCTTTTAAAATTAAGCAAAATGATGTTGACCTCTGTAACCTGTGCAGGGTCTTGGAATCTATTAACCACATTTTCTTTGAATGCATTTTTGCTAGTGAAATCTAGAAACAATTTTGTAATGAAATGAATATATGGAAAAGTGGCAATAAGCCTTCCCCTGTAAAGACTCTACTTGAAGTTGATAACAAAATGGATAAAAATTGCTCTCTTTTCTAGTTATGTTTATCCACTGAAATAATTTGGACCATTTGGAAAGCCAAGAATTATGATAAATTTGATGGGAAAAGGAGAGTACTTATTGAGTTTTACAAAATACTCACTCTTTACAATATTGCTATGCAGGTCTACATGACTGTTCAGATCTCTAAGGACAATTTTTGGAAGTTTTTGGAAAATAAGACAATTGACATTGACTATCGGGAGGCCAGGTATGGACACTTGTGGAAGGAGGGACACCTAGGACTAGAACTCTTTCTAAAGGCACTCAAGGAATTCCAGAAAGAGCTCAAACAAAAAGAAATCAACAGATATGATAAAGCACCAGGTAGAGGGGTTAGAAGGAAGCAAATAACAACAGAAAAGAAAGAGGTAGCAGATATCCTTGTTAGTATGGAAAACCAAGTGAAGAACATGAAAAGAGGCGACTAGTAAAAAAAAATTATGATGGTTTTTGTGTTAAATCTACTCATAGGAATTTTGTACAGTTGATACCCATGTATATTTTGTTTACAGTGTGTATCTTGATGTAACTATACAAGGGGTAGTATATACAGTCAGATATGTAAATTTTATATGTAACTAGGTAAAGGATATCTACAGTGACACCATTGGCTGGTGTTAGCGGTCAAAGATTATAAGAGATGTTAGTTAACTTTTGATTATTACACTATATCTAATATAAAAAAAAAATCTAGAAGCATATTAATAAAGGTGGAGATAATAGACTTCATGACAGACTTCCTATCACCTGCACGCAAACTTCCTATCACCTGCACAATAATAAATAATTTCAGCTATTAATTTAATTTTAAATAATTATTTATTGTACTAACAGCAAATAATATATTTTTATACTCATATGGCACGAAATAGCATGTATTATTTGCTATTGTAACTAATAAAAAATTATGATGAATGGAGGAAAAATAAATAGCTATTTTATGGCATCGCAAACTCCTATTTTATGGTTGGTTTTCTTCCAACCCACAAGCCATAAATAATTCCATAAGAGGTGGCAAGAGAATAGGAGCAAATGCTATAAAATATGGCTACAAAAAAATGTAATAGGTGGTGTGGAAAAGCATATGCATAGTATTGGAAAAATAATACAACAAAATAAAATGTGGAAATAAGAGGAAGGGCGTGAGAATAGTAAACTTGTAAGTTTGTTTCACACCTTATAAGGCAATGTAATAGTTATAAAGGAGGGTGAATTAGCATGTTGTTAAGAAGTACAACATAAGATAATAGAAAGGAAGAAATATGACAGCTTGGGTTATGAAATAAAGATAGCAGCAATGTAACAACAGGGAGCATAACACAAAAATGAAAACTATAATATTTTATTTTAATGAATATATGTTGGTCATGATTTGAGTGTTGTAGCAACATTTTAACCACCTTGTTGACCAAGAGGAAGGTCCCACTCCTTAGAAGGCCTAGTGATTTTTTTTTGTATTTTTATTTAAGTATTTTATGTGATTAATGTTTTATTTATTCCATGTGTGATTTGTAGATTGGAGTGATTTGATTATGAATGGTATATAAAGATTTATGCTTTAGTTATTTGAGAAATCCAAAAGAATATTTGTATTTATTTCTTTGACTAAAAGTTTTATTTGATAGAATTTTGGTGATTTGGAAGATTGCATAGAAAATAGAGTAGTTGTTGGACTGTTCCTATCACACTATTACAAACTGCGGTTCATGTCACAGTTCATATCATAGTTCCTGTCACAGTTTTCAGAATAGTGCAAATTTTTTGTATTAATTTAAATAAGTGTTTTTATTTTATAGTTGTATTTCATTTATACTCACCTCACTACCTGCAGCCCTTATGCATATAGCCATGACGTATTTCACAAGTTTACACCCTCAGATTGACATTTAGACCAAATTGAATCTAGTTATTAAGCATTAAATCTATTTCACTCTTTACCCCAATTTTGGCATGTCAATGGGATTTACTGAAGAAGATTGTATTGTTGATATGGAAGGAGAAATAAAATCTACCCTAGATGATTTGGATAATGCAAAATCTGAGAACAGAAAATAGGATCTTGGTGATCCAGATGAATGCATTAATATATTGAGAGACAAACTCGAGAAAGCTACATATAGGATCAAAGAGCTCAAGAAATCAAATGAGATCATTCCCAACATGAAATTGTAGATTGAAGAAAGTAAAATATTTGAAGACTACCTAAATGCTAAACTGAAAAACAAATCAAAAGAATGCTCAAAGCTTGAACAAGAAGTTGTAACCTTGAGATCAGATCTAGAGAGAACAAAGATTCAAGAAGAGTACTACAATACTTGATGAGATGATTGTAAATCAGAAGGGATCTAAAGACAAAGAAGGATTAGGTTTTGAGAAAGGTGAAAGCTCAACGATAGATCAAACTCCAAACAAGACTAAAAAGAAGATTGAGGACAAGAAGAACAATGGAAAGAAGGTTCAGAATCAGAGGAAAGACTTCAAAATACCACCAATCAAACAATTAAATGCACAAAGGTACCCATTTTTCATGGTTTTTGTTATTCTTGCAATAAATTTGGAGATGAGCTATGGAATGTAGAAGTAGAATGAATCATAATGTTCAATCATTTCCTATTCAGTGTTTTACATGTAAAATATTTGGTCATAGAGCTAGTGAATGTAGAAATGAAATGATGAATGGCTATAACAATGGCATGAGGTTTCAATCTTTCAATGGCTACTATTATGCATGCAATGGATTTGGGAATAAACCAATCAATGCAAATCCAAAATGGGTGAAATTAAGCTTGTTCAAAATGTTAAATTCCACAAATGCAATAAGATAGGACACATTGCTAAGTTTTGCATAAACAAGAATGTGTAGGTTGATCCAATAAAAAAGAATGATCTAGTGAAAAAGGTTGATGCAGTAGAGATGAGCAAGATGTGGAAAAATAAAGAATAGAATAAGGTTAAGAATGAATCTATGCTAGCCTCTGGTGTAGATGTTTCCTCCGGAAACTAAGTTAAGAGCTTTAGCTAAGGGTTGCTTTAATAGACAATCATTAAGCCACTGCCAAAGATATGGTGTTGATTCCTACAACATATGGATGTGATATGTAGGTCAATAGGCTTTACCTATTGGTGAAAACACGAGTATAAAAATCAATATGTGGAAGTTTATGAAGCAATCGAAGGTGATTGTGCATTAAAGTTAGGGTTCATCAACTTTTTTCCTAACTTCAAATTAGTGCATTCAATGCGAATTATGTTATTTTCAAAAAGGTTTGATAAGTGATTTCACATGTGATCTAAGTCATTTTCAAATGAGCATTCAAGGAGAGAAGATTAGTGAAGGAGTGAAGAGAATGGTTTTAGAATTCTTGTGCACGAAACTCTAATCGGTGGAAATCAAAAGGTATTTAAAATTTATATTTTCCCTAAGCTTTCAAATTACTTTCATTGTGACTAGAAGATGTATACCCCATAAGTTGACAAGGTTGTGGACCAACATCATCCAAAATTCAAGTGGAACCCTAATAATTCAATGATGACTAATTTGTATGGTGTGTTGCCCATAGACTTTGTCAGGATATACGTTCATGCAAATTTGGAAGAGTACAATCACTCAAATTTGGGTGATGTGTAGTTTAATGAACTCACCAAAGATCAATTTGAACTGAAACCCAAATTTGAAAGTTTGGCAGAGAAGAAGCTCCATGTCTAGAATAATTTCCCTATATTTTTCTATGTGGATGAGTGGATTCGATACACATTGAGTAGGATTCATGACAGGTTTATGTGGTTGGATATTCCACATATAATTAATAAGGGTTCTATTAGGGTTGTTACAGGATTATGTTCAATTGGACTGGTTCTGGTGCTCAAATCAGTGAAGAATGAAATGGTTATGGAGTTCACAGGTGCAAGGTATGTATGAAAAGAGATCATGATCATCAAAGACATTAGAGACCCATCAATAAAATATGCAATGATGGTGATAAGATACAAGATATATTTTATAAACAGAGAGAACTTTGTTTTTGCAACTACCATTAACAATGCATATGAGATGGTAAAGAAAAGTGCCAATTATGATCTGTGTGAGTTTTTAAGGGAACAACTCTTGGAGAATTTGTAGAATACTAAGGACTCCTAGTACCCCTTCAATTTCGGTACCTTGATTATTTATTTTCTTTTCTACTCTCTTAATGAGGTTCTCAAAACCAGGAATATAGTGTAGTTGAAGGAAAGACAAGTGGCACATCAAATCAAAGACCACCTGATGAGATTAGGTGATGAAGATACACAGAAGAAAGCACTATGGGGATTATTTAAAAATTTCCAAGAGAATATGCAATCCAGAGAAATAATTCTAAATAAATTCATAGAGAAATACAAAAATGGCATTATCTTTATGGTTAGTAAGGATTGCTACATAATGGAGGTTGTTGAGCCTAGAACTGTATGGATCCCAGAAATAGGATATGAAGTTGTGGAGGATGTAATTTTTGGTCTAGCTGACCATATGCTAAGCAAGCCTAGAGACAAATATGAGGAAAGTTATGGAACATATCAGGAGAAGTCTATGGAGGTGGACATGGAGAAAAGATAAGTGCAAAGAAGTTCAAGGTCAATATTGTAGATACAGATAGTGAAGTGGAGGTGGAGAGAAAGAAAAAATAATTCAAAATTTATGTGAGGGAAAAGAAAACCAAGTCTGATAAAGGAGAAAAATCTTCAGAAGCAAAGAAGAAGAAGAAGAAGGACAAGGCTCCCTTAGTAAGAATACATAGCCCCATGAAATTAGATGATTATTTAATGGCATAGTGGAGCATGAAATGTTAGAAAAAACTACTGCCTAGTATACCTCTGTAGATGACATTGATAAGTCTACAATAGAAGAGTCAATTATTATTGTTACATTTGAAGTGAGCATGAAGTATATTGAAGGTTAATTTCCTAAAAATTTGAAAAGTGCATTATATGCAAGAAGAGAAGAGGCAATAAACAAAGAGGCAAGGTTGAGGGTATCTTCTCTGGAAGAGATGAGCTCTTCCCTTTCAGATGAGAATAGAGCAAAACTAGCTCAAGTGTACAACAAAAAATTCAAGACCAAACAAAGAGTCACTACACTTATGAGCAAAGATAAAAATGATATTGAAAGGTTGAGAAATGAAACAATTGAGAGGTTTTTCAATTTGACAGAAGAGATAGACATGATATCAGACACTGAAGAGCTAATGCATGATGATATTTTTGTTTCAAAAGTAAATATACCAAAAGATACACAACAAGAGGAATCTCAACTTGAGCATGATGCAAAGAAGGAGAATGTGCAAGAAGATACTCCTTTGGTAAGAAGAAAAAAATTAGAGAAGAAAATGTTGAAGAGTTGTAGAAGGAGGATAATCAAACTCGTCATAACTCCCCTCCTCCAAAAACGGAGAAGAATGCTAAAGAAGAGGTTGTACAAGAAAACCTGGAGATCAATGAGGCATAAAATATAGAAAATTTGCCTCCTTCAGATAACAATGCAGAATCAATTGATGATGAGAAGAAGGATGAGAAAGAGTTTGGAAATGTTGAGAAGAATGAAGAGAAAGCATAAGATAGAATTAGTGACAAGGAAAATGCAGAGGAGAAGAAGGATGAAAGTAATGTGAAAATGGTTGGAGAATCTTCTAAAACCTTCAAAGATTTATTGAAGAGATTATTGAACATGCAATTGTAGTTCCAACCTATTATTTTTGCCCAGTTATTATAAATTCTAACATAGCATGGGTAGCTAGATATGGACAAGATGTCCCCACCACACAAGTTGTAGCTTGGTGATGCATTCCATGCCTCAGCTAGAAAGGAGACACATCAGAAGAGTGTGGAGTTGGTAGATGAAGCAATGAAGGTGTTGCAGGAGTGTATTCCTAGAGTAAGTATTGATTTCCTTATTCGGCGTGCAAAATTTGAAACTTATGCTTGATTATTTTAAAGAATATTCTAGTGGTCTTGAAAAGAAGTTGGAGAATTAAATAAGAAGATGAATGATAAAAGGTTTGTAGACATAACAAGCAAGTGTGCCACTACACATGAAAAATTACAGATCAACCTAAAAGAGGTGTAGAAGTGTGTTGAAGAGGCCAAGGACTTCTTTTAGTTTTGCATGAAGTGGCCCAGTTTAATTAAGAACATCAAGGTTGAGATGGATTCCATCAAGGCACAAATTGATAAGGAATTTGGTTCCTATGACCCGAAGAATGATGCAAATGGATCCACAAGATTAGCAATTGAAAATCTACATGAACAATTCTTCCAGTTTTAGGAACAAAGAGAAAATATTATAGTGCATTTTGGACAAATTAGAGACCTGGTGATTGAAAATTTCACACCTATATCTAGTGCTCTAAATAGTGTAGAGAAAGCAATGAAGTTAAATTTGGTACCTAGTACTCTAGATGAAGGAGAAGAACTCATGGAGTTTGGGACCATGAACTGCATGCTTAGGCTAGCCAAGAATCACTAGGAGGATGACAAAAAGGTCTAGGAGGCACACCTTATGAAATTGTAGGTGTTATACACTTCTTCTAGTTGATCTATGTATATTTCTTTTATATTTATGCATTTAAAATTTCATATTTAGACTTTATTGTATATATGCATAAGTTAGTAGTATACCAATACAAATTTTGATTAATTTAGATGGATAGCATTGTTAGGGGGAGTTGCTTATATTTTTAAAGAACTGTGTTACTCTCATGCATTTATGTATATATCAGTTGGGGGGAGTTTGTAAGTCAGGTAAAATCATATATATATAAATAATGTCAAAGGGGGAGTGTAGAATAGGAAATATGTGTACACCCTTTACCTTTGATTTCAAAGGGGGAGAGTAGATTAGAGAGTAGTATGGATATTTGCAACATGAGCATGATCTTATACAGTGTTCTCATTAATGTTAACATTATGGTTTGATGTCTACATTGAGGTACAGATGGTTGGTGAAGCATGATTGAGCATGGAGATGGTAATCCAGCATAGAGATGCAGATGTTTTGCTCCAGTGCAAGACAAATATGTTGAATGTTCGAATAAGTTTATAATACAATTTTCAGTGTATAGAGCATCATTTTTTTGGTCCGCATTGGCTCTCCTTGAGGTATTTCTATCTAAATTTATAAGGAATTTTTGGTACATGTTGGAGGACCTTAAATCCAAAGTTTGATGTCTTTATGTCCTCCAACGCAAAATTTATGGTTGACAATATATCGGGTTTGCTAGTGACAGTGTTGCCAGTATAAAATACCTATTTAGAATGGTCTGCATTCCATCGCAGAATAATATTTTGTTATGCAGATTTGTGGGAGTGTTTACAAGTTTCATATGAGTGTGTATTCCAAGTGGCATGTTTTTTGGAAGTTTGTGTGCCAGTTTGTGGATAATCAGTTGGTGTTTTTTTAGTGTTTTCTCACCAACGGTGCCGACCTAATATGTTTGGGGTCGTGTGGAGTTAAAGGAAGTGTTGATTGGTTATGTGGGAGCTATTATAGGTCCACCCCAACCTATTTATATGTGTTACAAGATTTTAATTAAGGCGTGAAGAGTGTGTGTTCAATCTTGAGCTGACAAGTTATTATTTTGTATGATACACCTAATTAAGCCAACAAAATTGATGTTGTAGGTATTTGTGAATGCAATGGGTATAAATATGAGATCATTTTTAGCTTTGAGAGAGGTGGTATATGTGAGATGTTGTATAAAGTCTTAATTCCTAAGCAGAGCATGCAAATGTGATGTGAATGCAGAGCAGAATAAAGTGTTGAAGTAGAGTAATATGAAGTGTGTTGATTCAGTATTTTGAGCTTTAGTGGAAATTTATTTCTTGCATATTATAGATGCATTTGTAGCAGTTAAAATCTTGGAAATGATCCACCCCTCTCTTCTATTTCTCTTATTCTCTAACCAGTGAGTCCATCAGAAAGTTAGTCCACCTAGCATTGAGCCTTTCTGTAATATCTTATAACTAGTTATAATATATTGTGAGCTAATCCTCACCGTGGTTTTTCCCCTTTTTGGTTTTCCACATAAAAATCTGGTGTTCATGTGTTATATGCTTTGATGGTTGCTTTCATAGTTTCCTTCCTTACTGAAAAATTGAATATGATTCATGGAATGAATGTTTAAATGTTTAAGTGGTTTCAGAGAATACGAATTCACCCCCCTCTTAGTATTTTGGGTGTTCAACAATCTTTCTCTTTCCAATAAATCCCAATTTTAAATTCCCACCTCCATTGAAGTATGCAAAAATCAATTGTTTCCTCTTTTAGAAATCCTACAACAATCTCCTATTTTATTTCCCAATATCCATTCATTAACCACCTTTCCCAATAAACCCTCTCATGACACTTGTCCAATTTATCTTGCTTGATAGATTTCTAATTTGAACTCTTTGTCTTTTGGCTACATCGTAGCCCTTCATTCCTCACACCATGAATCTATATATGGAGCTTTCACCCCTAATTTTCATCAAGTACATACTATCATTTTTCAATCACAAATCCACTACCATACCATGATTATTCTAGTTTTATGATTAAGTAGTATACATAGTAGTTTATCATATTCAAGAAAGAAAATATTTGATAGAGAAAATAAAGTGGAGCTAGGGTGCTCTCTACTTCTACTCCATCTGAGGAGCAACATGCTTTGAGGTAAAAGTTATTGTAGTTTTGTATTATATTTATGTTATTTTAATTTTTTAGTTTCATTGTCTTCCTTGGTATTGTCTTAGGAGGAAATCTCTTTCACCTCACATCTAAAGAACCTTCTATATTGTAGTGTGTTCCACACAGAGTTACGTGCCTATTACCCTCACTTTTATCCTTTTGTTTTTTCTTGCACATTGCCAATATGTACCTTTATCATGTGATCAACATTATACATCATTGCACATGATAGTGACACATATGCATGCATGTTGCATTACCTTTTAGTAGTGTTTTTTATATTGTGTTTTATGTGTTTTCCCATGTTAGATTTTGGGCATTGTGGTGATTAACATAACACATGCAGTCTAAATATTATCATCTAGTTTTCTAACACTACTACATACTATCCTACTAATTTGCTAGAATGAAATTTCTTTAATTTTTATGGGTCTAATTATTAGTTTTTAATCAATTATGCTCAAATTTGTTCATAACTAGGGAAAAGGGAAAATGCTAGGCTACACTATGTTTGTCCTATAAATTGTAAAATTGTCTCATTCACAAATAGTGATCCAATGCAATAGTTTAGAGCTTTAACTATAGAGTATTATACCATATTGTAGCTTCACTATACTATCTATGAGGTACAAAGAAAGTAACTTCTTAGTGCTAAAAACTAACCAATGTATTATAAATTTCAAAATGGTTGATAACATCCCTTAATAGGGCTTCTCTTATTAAGGGGATATTTCGATATACCAAAAGGTATATGAAAGATCAAGTCCATTTCTAGATATGAGGCTTGGTTATTGGAATCAAAGCACCCCTCGCCTCACTAGACCCTTTATCATAAATCTTGCTTATATATGAACAACAACTATCTACAATATTCTAAAAGATATGAAACATGGTTCCTAACCTAGACAACTAATTTAGGAAAAAAATATGTAGAAAAAATACTGAATATCCCACTATATTTATCACTTTTTGATCACCAATATCCCTCAAGGGAAAGGTAAGGGGAATATAGTGGGTAGTTGTAATAATTTATTGATATGATATTGTTGTAGTGAGCATGGCCTTGGAAAGTATTGTAATACCACTTACACAAAACTTGAAAAGAAAGAATAATAGTAAACATACATATGTAGGACATAAAAATAAGATAATGCTTGTATATTAAGTTTATGATACCATTTTGAGAGGTAAATATTGTCAATAGAGCATAAACTCTAATTATAATATTCAAGATTCCTCTATCTTTCCTAGATACAACTATATATAGCTAAAAACCAATTGAAACTACCATTATCCCATTTATACATTATAAGTACTTTATTGTAGCTAAATAACAAGGTGAATTACAAAACATATGCACTTAAGCTTATATTCAATAATATACAGTACATAATACATATATGAAAAAAGAGTTTATTGACATAATAAATCAAAATCAACAAGGTATACATGCATAAAGGGTAAAGGAAAATGATCTAAGAATAATACGTAATACATGGGCATGTAGGTACAAATAAAATAGATATCAATAATGAAGGGTAAAAACTATAATGAAGATATATAAATAAAATATAAATAAAGGATTGATCAAAACCCTAAAACATAAGGACTAGACCAAAGTGATAAAGTGGAGGGATAGTAACTCACATTGGGTTCCCTAATTTATGTATGAGAATAAATCACACTTACATGAACAACCTATGGTACATTAACTAATTAAACGGCAATAAAGTAAAAAAATCATAGTGTTAAGCTAAGACTATAACAAATAACTAGATTCATAAATAAATGTGGATGAAAATAAAATAAAATAAATAAGGTAAAAATGTATTATTATAATATTGGGGTTTTAGTATAGGTCCTCATCCTATCAACAACCTAGCATAACACCTAGACAACAAGTAAAACACATGCACAAATAGCTCATGTAGGGGTGACATGCACAACCAAAGAAAACACCACACATACCCTATACAACTTGTGGCACCGAATTTTGTTGCATCTCATTTTGTGTTGTTTTTCTCTTTTGGTTTGTTCCTTTCCTTTTATTTTCCTCCATTTCGTTTCCCATAATTTATAACTGATCCAAGAAAATTTACATGGTTTTTCATGTTTAGGATGTGCTTTTAGTTATTGTTTTCATTCTCTTCTTTAGGCTTAACTACCAAGTTGAAGAAACAAAAATATTGTCTAAATATGAAGACTGGCTAGTATTCTCACCTTGTGGAACACCCAAATGGGTATCTCCATTTTAAATTTGAAGGAAATTGGGGGAAAATGGGAGAAATGGAAAATCGGATATGTTCCTCTCTTTAGGAACAAATCAAAGGTTTTGAGTGTTCTAGGAATCTCGGGAGTCCCTAAAAAGCTCCCATTCCCAATGAAAGTGTTGAAAAGTATTTTTGTAGAGTTATTAAGGAATTAGGATAGTTCTTGATGAGGTCAGAATCACCGAAAAAAAGGAAATAAAAGAAGTTTCAAATTCAAATCGAGGCTTTTTGAAGGATTTGGGACCTTGGTCAACCTTTGACATGGTTCCCAAAACCACCCTAAGTGCTAATAGTTCTTAATATGTTAGGATACCTCAACTATTCAAAATTGAGAAAGAATGCATAAGTTTTCAAAGGTTCATCTTGAAGAAGGGCTAAATGGGTGCTTCTATTTTTATTTTGGTAAAGTTTTGAGAACAATAGCTAATTCTAGAAGGTGTCGGAGCTCCCAATGGTTCCTAGAACCATAAGAACCTCTAATTGGTTATTGGTTCTTGATGAACCTCTAATCCTTGACTAAGGTAAAAACAAGAAGAAAGTAGAGACCAAGGCATAAGGAGGAAACATAGGAACCAAATAAAGCAAGGTGGGAAAAGAATTGGAACCTCTAATGAGTTCCTAGTTCTCACTCTGCCTTTGATGAAAGCAAAGAGGAAAGAAGCCAAGGCACAAGGAAATAATGAAAACAAAAAGATGAAGTTTTAGATTTTCCATGGTTCATGGAACCATGGGAACCTTTGACAAAGTTTCTAGTTCCTATAGGTTACCTAACCCTTGAAGTATAAGTCCCAAAATAACTAAGTGTTAAACCATCATCCTTTCATGTCATCATCATCTCCCTTTCTCTCATACCTATTTTGGTGTCCTTTCCAATATCTTCCCAACACTCAAAGCTGACTTTATAAAATTGCATATGTACTAAGTCTTTCAAACTTTCGGGGCATTTACATCTTCCATAACTTTATCCCTTTTTGACAAGCCTCCCCCTCTTCCTGATCCTCAAAATCCTACCAAGGTCTTTGTAAAAATATCTAATTATATAGACCATCAAAGTTTTGGAGATATTCCTTCCCTGATACCTTTTTAGCATATGGTATTTTCCTTCCCAACCCTCAATCCTCGACTCATTCCCTTTTCTCATTCCAAATTATCCTAATTATTTTAGAGGTTGAACTTTCATCATTCCCCTTAACTTAGTATCTGACCAAGCTTCCCCCAACTCTCAACTTCTCAGTTTCTCCTTTCCTTTCACCTTTTTCTATTTTGGGATTTCTCTTCCCCCTCTTCTACCTTGGCATGTAATATGGTGGATGTTTGAATCCTAATTTCTAATGAATCAATACCATATCATAATTTCATAGATGAATGTTCCAATGACTTGGTTTGATTGGCATACAAGGCTGATGACCCTATGTCCAACATATTGCTTATGTTGAGGGTCATTTAGAATTCTCATACTCTTCATCATGTCCAATCGGTGTATTATGTGATATGACCAAGGCTCAATAGACAAGGATCTTTAGGGTTGCAGATGATATAATGTATTTTCTCTTTGGAACGATGGCTACCGTAAGCCGATTACTCTTCGATAGACTCTAAAAGGCATGATTTCAACCAAGAAGCATCATTAATGATCACCAACACTTGCAACCACCAAATATCAATCCAAGGAAGATACAAAAGGGTATTAAATGTATTTTTGTATGAATTGAGGAGGAATGATGATGCCCATATTTTATTTATGAGAACACCATTTCAATGGATTTTGTGGGAAATTTCACTCATTTTCACACTTAAACACATGAATAATCAATGTATAAATATGGTGGGAATCACAATAATATTTTTTATAAGCCTTTAGGAATCAAAATTGAGTTGCAAAGGACACATGTTATCTAGGTGTTAGTTGTGCTCGTGGTTAGGTTTTTTTGTACAACATGAAATTTTGACATTTTCCACACCCTCCTACTATGGGTATATTTTCCTCAATTATTATTGACAAAAAAGTTAGAGGATATCAAAAGAGAGAATTTTGGACAAGGGAAGAGTAGTTACAAAACTAGCAATAGAAAAATACTCATAAGAAGCCTTAGGGCTTCCATTTCCAACTTTGGGAAGTTTAGTTTTTCTATTGTAATGATATGGGTTATCCCATACCTATAATAATATATTTTAAACCTTGAATATAAAATGATTAAAGGAAAAATAAACCTTAGTTGAGTTTCTCCTTTTGTGTGGTATGAATTTCTGAATATGTATTGTTTAGTTGGTCAACCAAAATCCTATAAATTCCTTGGAAAGCCTTTGTAAGGTGTCTTTTCAACATAATAAAAGGAATGTATGGGGAATATTCATGGAGAACTAAGTAGACTCACTTAATATTCTATAACTATCAATTGTTTTTTAAATGTATGTGTAGAGCTCATCTTTATTGTGCATTTTGAAAGGTGTATTTTTGTGTTGTGTCTTTGGTTAAGGCATTACCTTGGTTTTAGTTGTTACAAGTTTAATTAGATTCAAAGACTGTAGGTTTCCCAAATGGATAATAGCATTAGTCTATGATTATCTTTCTCTCCCCATCATCCTCAACACACTCAAAATACATCAATTTACATACATTTTCAATTTTATTTGTGTGCTTGTTCCAATTTCCATGTTTGAATGTATATTGTTATATAAAAAATAATATGTTTGATAAGGTGTCAACCTTGTTGGCCTCCAACAATGATTTAACAACTAAGCCCTTACAGCTGTGATTCAAAGATTGGACATCTAAACTAAATAGCCATTTCAATCATCATGAAGGTGCATTTAACTTGTCAACCCAGGGACATGAACTTGAAATGGGTCAGTACAGTATGTGCACAAGGATCCAAAGTAGCCATTTTCATTCTACAGCTAAGAAAGACACAATGTTGAAAGTAAATTGCTTGGAAAGGAATAACATAAATGTTGAACATCAACCAACAACTATACTAAGTTGAAATGCATGACAAAAATGAAAATCTGAGCAAACAAATAGGAAACTACTCTGTCTACTTTGGCTTCAAGAACAGTCACAAAATGGAATTCTAGTGGTTGCAGGAACAGTCAGTGCTAGATTCTTAACTAATTACTTAACAAAAATTAATAACTAAACTAAACTAAACTAAAGAATGGAATTCTCACCAAGTGGGCCTCCTTGGATGAATATCCTCTAAGACTAATGTAAACTCAGATGCACATAATTATAACTTCATTTTATTCATTGGAAAACATGAGTACAATAGAGTAGTGTAACTATATTACTGAAAACTAAGAATGAAAGTACATCATCATATCACGCAACCTCTTGAGAAGGAGCATCTGAGTCTTATTTATACTACTAACTAAGCAAGGAAGACAACTCCACGAATTGGGAGGATGCCATTTTAGGGAAAGTAGAGAAAGTGGAGAGGCGGTTACGCATGCATGGAATCTGGTCAGACGTGCTTGCCTCAACATAGATTTAGCACAACAATAATGCCTATATTCTCTCAACAGACAAGTAAGACCATTTACAAGGTGGTTACAACTCGATTTGCATGAGGAATCTCAAGCCATCGATAGTCTTCCCTTCGTTGACCTTTACATGACCACCTTGTTAACCGTTATGGTGAATGACCAGCTGGTGAAATCTTCTCAATTTAGTGGCCTCTAATCATATTTGCATGGAAATATTAGTACACACAACAATCGCATATCTGTAACTATCTCAAAGAACATTCATTAATCCACATGTAGAATTAACATAGATAGTCCATATAACATGTCAATGTCATTAAAGATTTGCAGAAATAAAATTAGGCCCAATGTCTATGGTTTCGAGGAAATATTAGCATTCAAACATCAAGGTCCATGACAACTTCAACAAATAAATCATAAATTCTACCAAAATTAAACCATAAACTAGACTCATCACTCCCCAACCGAAGGTTTTGCTAGTCCTCTAGCAGGGGAAGGGTTGTTCTTCTACTTAGTCAATGCCCTAAAATTTGCAACTGCCAACTATCCTACATCAGTGCTTGTTGTGCATGAATTAGGATCCCAATAGAACCATTGTTGTCTATCCAATATGTTCCATCTTTGTCTCTCTACAACAATATCATAGTGGTAATACCTAAAATTTAGCACAGGCCACATCAAGATGTGTAGCTGAAAATTTAGTGGAAGCCAAAATCGTCCCTTTGTCCTTCCAATCTGTATGTATCTGTCAATTATTTTAAGTGTTGCAGCATAGTTCTATTTAGAGTGGGGCTCAACTTTTTTTAGCTCATCAATTAGGTTGTTCCATCTTTGTGATAGGTATCTCTTCACAGTTTCCTCTTTTACTTTTGCCACCACCTCATATTCACTATAAATTGCTTCTATCCAAGGCATGATCCTATTACCATAGCTAGGTCTGAAAATAATTATGTGTCAATCCTTGTAAATGTCCCTTGGGTTTCTTGGTTCAGCCCTGATGGGTAGAGGGATGTTGGATTCCATTTGCCTATAAGCCCCATATTGTTGTCCCCAACTGATCTCATTTTGTATCTAGGACATAAATTCCCTTAATTGGACATCCCCAACATACAAAAGTGAATTCCAATCATGGTCTTGAGTCACACCATAATTATGCAAATAGAATTCACACAACAAATTCTTCATCTCAGGGAAAGCAATCCGATAAGCATTGAAAAATTCAATAGGAGTCTCAATGGAAGGGTTAAAACCTGAGACAATCCTTGCCAGCTTAAAAGAAAGATATTTCTCCTTTAGATGCAGAGCATAGACCCTTGGAGGGGTCCTACATTCTAATATATGAGGTACCAAGGATATCATATCATCCACCTTCTTCTTTAAAGTAGCAATTTATGCATCCTTGTCTTCAATCTCCTCATCTCTCTTTTGAATTTCCTTCTTCAGCCTACGTTTCTCCTCCTTCCATTCTTCTTCCCTTCTTTGCATCTCTTTCCATAAGTTCATAATTGCTATGTGTATTGTAAAATAAGGGGGGTTATGTATTCCTACCAACATTTTTCCTCGCACTGATGCTTTCTCTTCATATAGTATCAACTGTAGGGATTCAGGTTGTTAGTCAATTTCGGCTGCAGGGGTACTGATTGTTCTCCCAATTCTGGATGTAGGGCCTCTTGTTCCTATTCTTGCTCATGTTGCAGGAACTCCTAATTTTCCTCATACCCTTGATTCTCAACTTTTTCTGCAATATCAGCAAGATCTGCTAGTGTTATGTTTGTTGCTTTCTCAAATATGTCCTCTTCCTCAACATTCACCTGCCCCATTGGAGCTTTTGTGTCCCCCTGTAATGTTTCTCTAAGCTTAGGGCTTTCTTGCGGAGGCATATCAAAGGCTAGCCTGGATGGTCTTGATTTTATGGGAGGGATTTCACATTTTTCTTTGGCTATAGGATGAACAGTGTTAGCCATCCGCTTCTTAGAGCTTGGTACTTCTTTTTCTGTCGGCTGCTTTTTAGCTTTTCCTTTTCTTATTTTTGCTTCTCTCTTCTATGCCCTAGTTCTTATTAGGATGCCAAGAGGAACATCATCATCATAATTTGGAGAGGAACTTTCTTTGTCTGAGTGCTCTACCTCATAAGAACTAATCTCTATGGTATGTTCTACTACAAGAGGATTTACACTAGGGCCTGTGCTAGAGGTTGAAGCACTAGGAGTGGATTCAGTGGTCCTCAATCTCCTGCTAGACCTACGAGGTTGAGGTAAAACCCTAGGTCACAAATGCTCTGGTCTAATTTGATCAATATTTATGAATTCTTCCCAAGTCATCTCAAACACATCATGCAGAGACTTCTCAACTGACAATTTTATCAAACAATGGTGGGAAATGGAATTGTCTCTACATTTTTAAGTCTTGGTTGCCATGATTAAAAGAAGGTGGTATAGCACGTTCGACACATTCATCGTCCTCCTATGCCTCATGTGATTCAAGAGTTTGAAGTGCACAGAATGTAGATTCGACTGATGACCTTCACAGGTGATATATGTTATAACATATACAACTATTTGCTTCCATGGCTCGGGAAGAGAGGTTCTCTTTGCACCTTGTTTTTCCAATGCTCAATGGAGGGTCACCAGGTTCTATAAATTCAGTGCTAGATGACCTGGCATCTCTGGAAGCAGGGTAATTTTCATCGTCAGCAGGCAACCCTGTAACTTCCACATTTCTTTCCTCAAACGCCATGACCTCCAGCCCTTTTACCATGGATTTTCCTTCAAAAAATGTCTAGGAAAATTCTAATGCAACATTTTCATCGAAACCATTAAGCTCTAGGAAGTAGTCTAACTAGTCGTAGTTTCTGAATTCGGCCTGTGAAAGTGCATCCTGCAGTAATACGTCATGAACCGTGGGTTCATTCCTGATTAACCCACCACTGATTGTCTACAATCAACAATCACTCTGCAATTTTTTCCTTCCTGTAACACTACCAAATTTCCAAACTGTGGGTTCATTCCTGATTAACCCACCTCCCATTGTCTACAATCAACAATCACTCTACAAAGTTTTCCTTCCTGCAACACTGCCAAATTTCCAACACCAATGTCATTTGAATTTTCCCTTTCTATTTTACTTTTTGGTGACTTAAGATTATGATAGGATCAATAATGGAAATAAAGGAGTAATAAAGGAAGGTTATGATGGAGAAAAATGGAGGCGGTGATTGGTGTCACCTCACACATACGAGTTGTCATCTCACTCAAAATTCAAATTGGCTCGATTTAAACTTTGTTGATGTAGACTAGCATGGACTGAAATGTGGGAAAAGTATTCACATCTTTCCCCCCAACCTAAATTTGAGCATGTGTCCTCACATGTGAGGTGGTAATTATTTGACAAGGACAGGGAATAATGACATGCTACACAACAATTAAATGAATGCACTCAAGACAATTAAGATATAGCAATTAATGTGCACATACCTGGATTCATGGAAGATTCATTGCAAAGATTGTGGAGAAAGTATCGGTTGCCTTTTAAGAAATAAGTTGAGAAATTAATGAAAATGAGGTAGAATGAGGTGAAGTGGAATGAAGTGAAGTGATGGAAGAGAGAGAAAGGTGGAAGTATTTATTATGACAATCTACATACCTTAGTTAGCCAAAAGGAGGGACACTAGGTCCACTTCCCTCGGCTACAGGAAGCTCGGGTGTTGCATGTTGAGTGAATTGTTGCAAGAAATCCTCTTTGGAAGTTGGCTTGTGATACAATCTTAGGCGATGACCATTGACAAGCAACTTCAATCTGACAGGGTCAATAGTAGTGAGCTGAATAACACCATTGGGGAAGACTTCAACAGCCTCATATGGTCCTAGCCACCTCGTCTGCAATTTTTTTGCATTATCTTGATACCTTGAGTCATAGAGCAGTGCCCAGTCGCCTGGCTGGAATTTTTTGTCCTTGATGAATTTGTCACGCCACCTTATTCTCTAATTTTGCACTACCTCTGTGTGATGCAAGGCTACTCTCCTCATCTCATCCAAAGCATTCAGCTACATGATTCTTTCTCTTTGTGCCTCAAAGATATCTATCCCCAAGTCGACTGCAGTCCTAAGAGTCTTATGTTCAAATTCAATGGGCATCATAGTTGTCTTTCTATACAGCAACTCAAAAGGAGTGAAGCTTGTAGTTGTTTTCCAAGTTGTCCTATAGGCCCAGACAACTTCTAGCAACCTATTTGCTCGATCCTTTTTATGAACAACCACTATTTTGGTCATAATGGCTTCAATCTCCCAGTTGGTCACCGCAACTTGGCCATTGGCCCGAGGGTGATAAGGAGTGAAATTCTTGTGTCTTATGTTGTACTTATTGACCAATGCTGCAACAAGGGTTGATGTGAATTGAGCCCCTTGATCAGTCACTATCTCTCTTGGAACTCCATACCTTGTGAAAATATCCTCATAAAGAAATTCAACAACCTTATTATCTCTTGCATGCTTCATGCCCTTAACTTCTACCCACTTGGTTACATAATCAGTGCATACCAAGATATAAGACTTACCATTGGATGGAGGATCAATGGGTCCTACAAAATTTAGTCCCCATTTACAAATGGAGTGATTACTACCTAAGGGAAAAGTGGCATCTCATCATATTTGGTTGGCCTACCCATCCTCTGGCATCTATCACATTTTCTCGTATATCTCCATGCATCCTTGTGGAGTGTTGGCCAGTAATATCTTGTATTTAGAATCTTCATCGATGTCCTCTTGGCTGCAAAATTTCCTCCACATGGTTCATTGTGGCATGCATGAAAAATATCATGTCTCATCTTCTCTCACACATCTCCTCATGACATGGTCTGGCCCAGTGTAAAACAAACATCCTGCAATCCATGAAAAAGGAAATGATTTTTTAATGAGCACCCTTCTCTCTTTTGGAGAGAAGTGAGGAGGAACTCTCCATGTGACCAGATAGTTAGCTATGTCAACATACTAGGGTGTTTGCACACTGATGGAAAATAAGTGCTCATTAGGGAAAGAGTCATCTATGACCTAATTATCTTATGATGTAGTCAACCTTAAAAGAAAATCTGGAACATTAGCCTTCCCTAATTTATCTACAATGGTTATGTCAAACTCCTGCATCAACAATAACCATCTTGCCAGCCTACCTATGATCAGGGGTTTATTCGTGAGGTATCTAATGGTTGCATGATTGGTGTGCACAAAGATCTGATAGCCTATTATGTAGTGCCTAAATTTGTTCAGGGCATATATCATTGCCAACATTTCTTTTTCTATCACTGTATAGTTGAATTCAACTCTTTGCAAGTTTTTGATGACAAAATAAATAGCATTTTCAACAGCTCCTTCTTTCTATCCTAGAATGGCTCCTATAGCATAGTTTGATGCATCTGTATGGATGTGAAAAGGAAGCTCCCAATTAGGTCCTTTGAGTACAAGAGCATTAGTCAAAGCTGCCTTCAAATCAGAAAATGCTTTATCACAGTCTTTTGTCCATTGAAATTCAACATCTTTGGTGAGAAGGGAATACAATGGTGCTACTATTTTGCTGAAATCCTTGATGAACTGCCTATAATAGCCTACATGTCCCAAGAAACTCCTAACATCTTTTTTTTTGGCAGGTGTCAGTAGATTTGTGATCACCTCAATCTTTGCAGGATCTACTTGAATTCCTTTGTGAGAGATGTAGTGGCCAAGAACTACACCTTTCTGCATCATCATGAAACACTTTTCATTGTTTAGAGATATATTGTGGTCTTCACATCTCTTTAGTACTTTCTTGAGATTATCCAATGCTTCATTGAAATCATCACCATAGGTGGTGAAATCATCCATATAAATTTCCATGCAATCATGAGAATGTCTAAAAATATGCTAATGACTGCCCTATGAAAAGTTGCAGGCGCATTGCATAAGCCAAATGGAAGTAATGTGTAGCAATAGGTTCCCCATGGATAGGTAAAGGTGGTCTTCTCCTAGTCCTCAGGTGCAATTTGGATCTGGTTGTAGCCACTGAAGCCATCTAGAAAAGAAAATTATTGTTTTCCTGCAAGTGAGTCCAAAACTTGATCTATGAAGGATAAGGGAAAATGGTCCTTTTTGGAGGCATCATTGAGTTCCATGTAATCAACACAAACTTCGCCACTTCCCTCCCTTTTTGGGCACAATCACCAATGGAGACACCCACTGGCTATCTGAGATGGGGTAGATAAATCCTGCATTTAGCAATTTCTACAGTTCCCCTTTTACAATTTCTCTTAGTGCAGGGTTAATTCTTCTTTGTGGTTGTCTCACTAGGGTGCAATCATCTCTGATGTAAATTCTATGAGTGAAAATCCTAGGGTCCAATCCCTTCATATCATGATAGTCCCATGCAAATGCATGCTGGTGGGTCTTCAATAAGGTTGTCAATGACAACTGTTGTTCTTCACTCAATTTGTTGTTGATGTGTAGATGTTTTCCTTCTGCCACTTGCACTTGTGTAGTTATCTCTACCATAGTTTTTTCACTAATGCTTGGTAATTTGACTTCATGTGGCAGCAAGGTATGAGACATACATGTTGTTGTAGGAAGTTCAACTGCAGGAAGAGTGTCTGTAGGAAGAGCGATTGTAGGAAGAGTAGGCAGAAGTGTCTTGACTAGAACAACAAAATGAGAAGATGATGCTTCCTCCACTTCACAATGATTTTGAATGATGTTAGCCAATACTTCATCTTCATCTTGAAGCTACATGAAAGAGCTTCTGCCTAACATCATAAGTTGTGCCACAGAATTAACTTCCTTGGTCTCTTCACCAACATGTGGCCATTTAGAATTATCTAGATCATGGGATGGTTGAGCAGAAGGGTAGAGAACAAATTTTTTGGTGCTCTTTCTATTAGAAATGTTCATGTCTCCTATCCTATATCCAATATATATGCATTTGTTGTTGCTAACCATGGTCTTCCTAGAATGATAGGGTACCCGCCGGGTGTGGCTTTAGGAGAAAGAATCATGAAATATGATGGGTACTCCCATGAGTCCAGAGTTACCACAAGGTCCTCCACTACACCATCAAGTTTAATGGTTGAACTATCAGCAAGTTGCAGGATAGTAGGAGTAGGTCTCATGCTTGCAACATTTAGTTGTTGCAAGATATCTTTGGTCATTACATTTATTGCTACTCCCAAGTCAATCAGAGTATTCTTTATCTAGACCCCATTTATGACAACTCCTACCATAGGACTCCCTGGATCATTATATTTGGGAACAATCACTTTCCCAAGCATGATGTCAGCTAGTTGTCCCACCAAATGAACCGTAGTGGGGTCTTTCTTCTTCCTGCCTCTCTTCTTAAGGAATGCTTCCTTAATTTCCTTTCCATAGATTGGAACATCTTTTATGGCCTGAAATAGAGGTATCTAAACACATATATGCTTCAGCTGATGTATAATGTCAAAGGTTGTGTCCTCCTTTTCTTCCTTTTTCTTGGCAACTTCCAATCTCTGACGAAATGGGGGTGTTTGTGCAGTCTACTTGACTGGAACTGGTTCAGGATTCTTAGCTGCACTAGGCTGAATGGGGGTATTCAAGGGCTCCTCTTCTTCCACAAGAAGCTCAATGATAATGGGTGTGGAAAGAGCTGGCAAAGTAGTTCCTGAACATAAGTGGATGTCACTCACACTCATAGCATATGTAGGGAATTGATTTGAGTCAGCAGAGTATACTGGCTATTGTTGTAGTTTGTTATTTGGATTGGGTGTGGGCTGAGCTGGTAGCTAAGTAGGTTTAGGTGTATTTGAGCTTGGATTAGTAGGTGGAGGCATTATAGCAGGTTGTTGGGGCTGAGAAGGTGGTTTCATGTAACTATTTGGTTGGTTTGGCCATTGATGTCCTCCCCTCAATTGATTTGTTTGTTGCCAATTTCCTAGGGGTGGCTTCCAATTTCCTTGAAACTACTGTCAATTCCCCTAAGGTTGTTGTCACTAGGGTGGAGATTTTTAATGATTAGTCCAAGCATTTGGAGGGTTACCCCAAGGCTGTGGTGGATATCCTCCATAGTTGGATGGATATGGGGGTTTCCATTGGGTACCAGATGAATAAGAATTGAAATATGGCCCAGCAAAAGATAGTGGATCTGGTGGCATACCTTGTCTTGGAGCCCATGGCCTCTTTTGTGCAACATAGTAGACTTGATCTTCTTCAACTTGGATTGGCTTGAACTCAGGTGCAATCTACTTGTTGTCAATATTAGCTATCATCTTGCATTTGTAGTCCTTTTTCTTTTGTCTGCAATGAGGGCAATATTCTGCCAACATTGCCTATGTCTCCTCTTGTTTCTTCTTGGCCTGAAGTGTATCCAACTGAGTAGCTAGATTGTTTATAATGTCTTTCCTGAAGTTTTCCAGCAAATGAGTAATCTCCATTCTTGAAACTCCATTAGTAGATGACTAACCCATGGAGGATTGGTAAGCTCTCCCTTTCTTTGAAGCTACCCTAGAGTAGTTCTAACATATCTTCCTGATATTCGAGTGTTGCCACAATAGTGTGTCCCACTTTTGGGACATGTTTTTTTGCCTAAAATCACTTTTTTTAGAAAAACTAATGGTTTTAGCCTTGAGAGGTTCCATCAAAAGGGTTTTAATTGAAGAGGAATAAATAAGACCCCCTTAGATCAAACCCCCTTGGATAGAACCCCTCTAGTATTAAATCATACTCACAATGGAGTATCCTTCGCACCTATCAAAATGATAGTAAAAATACATGGTTTCTTTACCTTTTATGGATTAAATAATTTCATTTCAAAATGATCTTTTGCAGTATTATAGCCCATGAAACGTGCTTTCCAACAAGTATAGTTTTGATATGTTTTAATTTTATCTCGTATTTGATTTTTAAATTTTACTAGACATAGGTTTTTCTCCAAACATCAAGCTCTTTGTTCTATAGAGGTGGAAAAATAGTAAACCATTGTAAAAAAAATCAAAAAATACCCTTTCCCTAGGTATTGATGTCCTTGTTTCACTAAAAAAAAGAAAAAATGGATTTTGATATATACACAACAAGTTAGGTTGTACGACACACATGCATGTCCAAATTATAGTTACAGTGACTTCAAAAATTAATTTAAAAAAATATATAACAAAAAATTATGAAAAAATATCCTTTCCCTAGATATTGATGTTGAGAATCTATATTTCTAAAATTAGAATTTTATCCTTTATAGAAAAAAAATTATGTTTTATGACACAAACGTTGTTTTATGTTTAAAACTAGTTATTAAAGGAGATGTTCAAAGATTCATGATTTATTTCAACAAAGAAAATTTTAAAATAATTTAAAATCTACACAAATTGCCACAAATCACTATTTTGTATCATCTTCAAACTCTTAACGATTTAGTTGCTATAGGTCTTAGAAGATGAAGATTCAATTAAAAATATTGATGTAAATGTCCATCCTAGGCAAAAAGTGAGACACAATATTGTGATTTCACCCATCCTCCCAAAGAACTTGGGAGATAGCTCCTCCTCCCATTAGGTCCAAGGCATCAGTGCAGCCGTCACTAATTCCTCTCAGGAAAAGCAGCTTTTGTGAGTCTTCATTGAGTGTATGGTGTGGAGATTTTTGTAGGAAAAACAAAAACCTTGCAATGTAATCCTCTAGGCTCTCATCTTCCTTTTGTTGCATCCTAAAAGTATCATCTCATCTCATGTCACTGCCCCTGCAATACTCCTTGTATTTCTCAAGGAATTTTGTCTTCATGTCATCCCATGTCTCCACAGTATTTCTGCCTAGGCTCATAAACCATCTTAATGTAGCTTCTTTCAGAGTGGTAGGAAATATCTTGAGCCTATGGGCATCGGTGGTATAGTCATAACTCCTATAGAGTACGTCAAAATCAAACAAGAAAGTATTAGGATCTTCTGTGACAAGTCCATAGAACTTAGGAAGGATTGAAGCAGGGATATTTTTTAGGTTGTCTACTTCATTCTGATGAGCAATGGGGAAAGGAAAAGTTGGTTGGTTCGGTTTGTTTCTCTATTTGCATCACCCATACCTGCCTGATGTAGTTCCAAAGCAAAGGGGTTCTCAATCAGATTTTGATCTTCGGAGGAAACTTCAGAGCTAGTCAGATCAGGAAATGCATCAGCAAAGGGGTGTGGATCTTCTTCTTCTTCTCTTGGCAGGTTTTGATATTCAACTAGCTGGAATGGATCAAGACTGTTAGGAAGGAATCTCCCATGAGCATCTCTCCTCCTTCCTCTATGCATGCAGTATCAACTCACTATCAACCAGCTCACACAAAAAATTGGAAAAAGAATAGTGGATCATTACTTTTCTAAATGAGGGATATACTAAGAACAACTTTCAGAAATACTACAGCAAGAAAAACTATCAATGACTCCAAAGAACTCTCCAGTTTGACACCATCCCCAGCAATGGCACCAAAAATGTTGGCCTCCAACAATGATTTAACAACTAAGCCCTTACAGTTGTGATTCAGAGATTGGACATCTAAATTGAATAGCCATTTCAATCATCATGAAGGTGCATTTAACTTGTCAACCCAGGGACGTGAACTTGAAATGGGTCAGCACAATATGTGCACTAAGGATCCAAAGTAGCCATTTTCATTCTACGGCTAAGAAAGACACAATGTTGAAAGTAAATTGATTGGAAAGGAATAACATAAATGTTGAACATCAACCAACAACTATACTAAGTTGAAATGCATGACAGAAATGAAAATCTGAGCAAACAAACAGGAAACTACTCTGTCTGCTTTGGCTACAGGAACAGTCAGTGCCAAATTCTTAACTAATTACTAAACATAAAGTAATAACTAAACTAAACTAATCTAAAGAACGGAATGCTCACCAAGTGGGCCCCCTTGGATGAGTATCCTCTAAGACTAATGTAAACTCAGATGCATGGACTTATAAATTTATTTTATTCATTGGAAAACATGAGTACAATAGAGCAGTGTAACTGTATTACTAAAAACTAAGAATGCAAGTACATCATCAAATCATGCAACCTCTTGAGAAGGATCATCTGAGTCTTATTTATACTACTAACTAAGCAAGGTGGTCAATTCCACGAATTGGGAGGACGCCATTATAGGAAAAGTAGAGAAAGTGGAGAGGTGGTTACACATGCATGGAATCTGGTCAGACGTGCTTGCCTCAATGCAGATTTAGCACAACAGTAACGCCTATATTCACTCAGTAGACAATTAAGACCATTTACAAGGCGGTTACAACTCGATCTCCATGAGGAATCTCCCGCGTCGATAGTCTTCCCTTCATTGACCTTTGCATGACCACCTTGATAACCGTTATGGTGAATGACCAACTGGCAGAATCTTCTCAATTTAGTGGCCTCTAGTCATATCTACATGGCAATATTAGTACGCACAATAATCACATATTTGTAACTATCTCAAAGAACATTCATTAATCCACATGTAGAATTAACACAGATAGTCCATATAACATGTCAATGTCATTAAAGATTTGCAGAAATAAAATTAGGCCCAATGTCTATGGTTTCGAGGAAATATCAACATTCAAACATCAAGGTCCATGACAACTTCAACAAATAGATCATAAATTCTACCCAAATTAAACCATTAACTAGACTCATCAAACCTTACATGTCCAAACTAGCACATAATATTATGATTCTAGTATTGGGATACACTATGTAGTGGGTATAGTTTACAATAAGGAAGTATTCAATCATAGTTCAATAATCATTCCAGTACCTCAAGGAAACTCCCCTTGGTATTGTAGAGCTAGAAGGAAAGGAGGTCTTACCTACCTCAACAATTGGTCCTAAGTTTCCCAACCTAAATATAGGTTTGTGGTAATCTTCCTTGGTTTGAAACCCCTAACACTTGGGAGATTACCAAACTTTAGGGATTTGGGATCTATATCTCATATCACCAACACATCCTACATAACTAAGGTTATAAAAAGCTATATAAATATCCATACTTTGAATATCAAGGAAGACAAAAAAGACTAGACATAAAAACCTTAAACAACTATGACTCAATACACATCCACAAACAACCTTACAACTCTATGATTCCCCAATATGACATACCTACACCACCTAGTTATGATATCCATAAATCATAAGCTCTTAGGACTTCATTACTAGACACAAGAACCACCTTGACCATATCCATCCTCAGTATTACATAATCCTTCAAAATGGCTATATGGATGCCCTTTATGAGTTTTGTGCACCTCAAAAACTAAGATAAATAATCACTCTTAATTTGGAAAATTGTAACTATTGATAAATTCTAAAATACATTTATGGTGAGACACAACCATAAGCTTAATAATCATTCTAAAATATTGATACAAATTCATTAAATTACTAAAATATTTTTTTCAAAACTTAAATATTGTCCTAGGAAGCCAAGTTTATAGAATTCTTAAATTGCTTGCTCTTTCTCTACACTGAGTCCTATAATTCACCACCCATCAAATTCATTTCTTCATCCTCTTTCAAAGTCAAAATCTTAGTGACACATTGCTTCACCTTCATATTAGCAATCATAGTCCCCAAGTTCTCTTTTAAATCCACTAATATTGAAGTACAAGAATGATAGATAACATATCAGCAACACCATCTAGACCAATAAATGGTTTAACCAATCTAAGTGATGGTATATTAGGGAAATGAATTTTTTTTCGAACAATGATTAAAAACCTTTTCTTTACAAAGGGGATCACACATAGAATGCAAACCATTTCCCACCATAAACAACCACCCTTAATACAACCAGATAAATCTTACCAAATCCAATTGGATAGTAAGCAAGTAAAGTCAACACAAAAAAATATAATAACAAGCTAACAAGGAACTACCATAATAAGATCACCAATGAATGCCTTACTTTGCATTGATTATGAAAAAATATAATAATCATTTCATCAATCCTTACATGTGTGAGATAATACATCCTTGATCATAATTAATGTGGGTAGAGACAAATAGCATAACCTTATTGCCCATTATATTTTATTCAATCAATAATTACTACTCTTGATAGATATTCCTTGTCAATGATGTTTGCAATCCCTTCACATTCATAAATATCTTACTACATAATATGGAGAATTTAAAATGAGCTAAGACATTATTGGATAACCAATCCACCATCTTTCTTTCTTTTTGCAATAATGATGTTGAATAAACATCAAATACAAATTTCTAGGACATGCAAGAGCTTATTCTAGTAAAGTATGAAGCTACCAATTGGAGAAATATTTATAAATATATATTGGGAATCCTCTTCTTGGAATATTATGAAAACCAACATAATATAAAAAATAAATACTTACAATGAGTGGTTTAGACTCTATGACATTGTTCAATTTGATCCTTGGATAATGAGATCCACCCATCAAAAAAGTCTCAAACACATCGTGCATTACATAATCTTGATCTTACCAAGCTTCAATTACCACATGAAACACAATCCAGATTTAGCTTAATTTTCCTTATCTAACACTTTTTGGCCATCTTGCCTTCCAACATTTTATGAGCTACTAATATCCAAACAAGCAAATGAAACAAGGCATTTAGTTCAAGGGTTTATTGTTGATCTGACCATAACATATATCGCATGATGATTTTTCCTTCTATAATAACTTTTTAACCTATTAGATGATTGCTTCTAGAGTGGTGAATCTATTTCTTGACATTCTAGGCCATTTTTGTGTATACATAATTTATCTTCACACCCACAAATTTGATCTTATGCATAGATTTGATTTGACTATTCTTAAATTTTAGATTCTTGTTGACTTTAATATCTAAGCCTACAATAAATAAATGGCAGTGTCAATAAACATATTTGAGAGCTTACTAGATGAGGGTCTTCTCCTTAGTCAAAACTCTAAGCTTGATTTAATGTTGATAAGATTAAAGATACATCAAGCAATCACATAATATGTCTAATCATGTGTAAGTGTTAATGTCATGTTGATGCTAAATGCTAAGTGGAGTGATATTTTATGGATGTGTGCAAAATAAATGTTATGTGACTTTTTCCCCAAGAAAAGAGAAAGTTTTTTAGATTTAAAAGGGATAGAGAAGTAAGGGATATTATGATCCTTTGGTTAAAAGAGATATTAATAAAGAATATTTATAAAAACTATTTTTAAAAAGGTGGAAGATTAATTATTTATTTAAATAATTATTAAATACAACATTTGTGAAAGGGTGTGATGGTTTGGAAACCACCCCTGAAGGCTTATATAAGCATTTATGTGAGACTTAGAAAGACATGGAGGATAACATTCAAGGAAGAATAAAGTGGTTTGGTGAGCTATGGGCATTAAAGAAGTGGGCACAAAGATGTGTCCAACTCAAGGTACAAAATGCACTTGAGATTCTCTTGGGCAGGGTTGTGCATGTTGAGTAGTTATTATGAAGCATGTTGTATACATGTTGAGCAATTACTTTGGAGCATGTTGTATACATGTTGAGTAATTACTTTGGAGCATGTTGTGCACTTGTGTTGAGCATTGTTCTATTGAACTAGCACTTATGTAGATGCAATAGTGTGATGTGTTCTAAAAGGAATTGTTTCCTCCTAGATTGTTCCATAGCAAGAACCAATACCATTGACATCTTCCTAGGGTGAGAGTGGATTTTCCAAGTGCTATCATTTAGATAAGTATTGAAAACCATCGATTCTACAATATTAGGAACATGGATGTGTATTTAATTTACTATGTTAATTATTTACTTATAATTCTTGTCTAATTATTGCATATTGAAACATAAAAATATGGTTACCCTAAGTTTAGTAACCATATCCTAGGGTAAATGGACCATCATTTCTAGGATTTCATTAGGATGCAAATCAACAAGGTGCATAGATTGACTTTCAACCTCCAAGGTGAGTCAATCAGACCTAGATTTGATCCTTTTGATTCTTAAGAATGAATTGGAGATGATTTGGAATGATTTCCCTAATTAAACTATATGACTTAATATGATAAATGCAAAATCTCAAAGATAAATTGACGAAAATAGTGATTTGCAAGTGGATCTGGAAAGTGCAGACTAATGTGTACCTGTCACCAAAAGTTGAGTCTAAGTTTTGTAGTAGGATTACGTAACCCAAGGGAAAATGGATCCTTGATGAGGGGTACTAAAACTATTTTGCAATCCTATAGTGTTGGGTCTGAGCTCCTGATTCTCGATTGTAAACTTATCAGAATGTCGTCAATAAATTCTATAATTAAGTTTCCTTGGCTTGACAAAATTGATGAAAATTAATGTCACAAGTATGTTGTTAGTGTTATCATTGATGTCAACAATTGGTCATTGATGTCAACCTTTAGTATGAATATTGGTGTAGTGTTTCATTGTTGTCAACAGTAAGTGTGTTGCACTATGTTGTCTTTAGTATTGTCACTGATGTCAACCTCTAGTGTGGTGTTGAGAAAATATTGTAGATGTGGAGAGTGTTTGTATTGCAGATACTATAGTCATGATGAGAAGTTTTGTAGTGTTGTGTTGGTGTTGTTGATGTTGTTGCTTCACCTGGTTTCCAAGTGCTTTTGAGAAAATTTGAATAAAAGAGTGTGTAGTGTGACAGAGATGTGTTCAATGTTGTGCTCTACATTTCTTCATGGTTGAAGATATGCTTGTGTGGTTTGGATATGATGAATAAAGGTTTTCAAAGGTTCTAAATCCATATTTTTCAGTTTTTGGATCATTTTGCAATGAAATTTGTGTTTGATAATTTGTCTATCTATATAGAAGGTTGTCTGCAAGAAATGAGATTTGTCCGCATTTCTCTGTAGTAAGGTTTCTTGTCTTGAATATTTGGGAACATGATTATATTGTCTATAACTTCTTTCCCTTGAGGTTTCAGGTGTTGAGGTGTTCCACAAAGTTGGTTAGTAAGTTGTGTTATGTGGTAGTGTGTCTAGTTGCACAAAATGATGGTGTTCTTTGTTTTAGGTGGTTGTGGCAAAGTTGTAGAATATTTTGATGATGCTAGAATATTTTGAGATGTTTCTTGGCTATTGTGAAGTGTTTTTATATGGTCCATGTGACTTAGAGAAGCATGTATGTGGTCACTTGTAGTGTTAGTTCAAGTTTTTCCAACTGACATGCTAGTGTTATTTGCAGAGGCACCTCATGAATTGTGGATGTGTTGAGTAGCATGGTGATGTAGATTTGGGTCCTAGTTAACCCTTAGTGTGGTTTTCCTTCACTTATTTCCACCATGGAAGTTTTTGGTGTTGAACTATTTTGGTGTTGGACATTTGAGGAGCATATGTTTCATTGTGGCCGACGCAATTGAGATTGTTTAGGTCATAGATGGTATAAATGCAAGATGGAGTTTGTGTTGTGTTGTGTGGAAAGTGTGAATGATGGGAATATGATCAAGTGTAGTGATCTAAGTGGGAGATTAAATTCCTATGACTCTGGATGTAGTGAGCAGAAGGTGTCTACATTTTCAATATGCTTGAAGTTGATAGAGGCAGTGAGCCGAAGGTTGCAGATGGCATAGAGTTGCAGTGATGGATTTTCCTATTTCTCTAAGATAGTGAATCTCTCTATAACAACTTCTATTCTTCTTTCTTCTTTGCAGTGAACCTTTCTTCTTTTTCTAGGCAGTGAGCCTAATTGTATTCAATGTTGTAATTCATATATATTTGAGATAATGCTCACCATGGTTTTTCCCTTCTTGGGTTTTCCACATAAATCTGGTGTTCTTATGTGTTTGGATGTGTTTGCATTGTTGTGTCATATGTTTACATTCTACTAATGTATAATAAGGGCTTAAAGGTTAACAAGGGTTTGAATGTTAATGAGGAATCAAATGCTTTTAATGTACAACTGACTCACCCCCCCTCATTTTTCATGTGCATCTAACAATTGGTATTAGAGTTGTGGTTCCTTGGAGAAACCTTAACCACTTGAGGTAGATCTAGATGGCACACAGGAAGGGTATCAAAGCTCCTATGTTCGATTGAGAAAACTATGCTTATTGGAAATTCGAGATAGAGCCCTTTTTGGTCTCCCTTGGATTTGGTGTATGGAAGCCAGTTTAAAAAGGATATACTATGCCTGTTTTTGGTCCAAAAAGTGATGATGAGATCAAGGAATATGAGAACAATGGAAAAGCAAGAAATTCTATATTGAGTGGACTTTCTGATTTAGAGCTTGGAAAGGTAATAAGTTTGAAAACTACAAAAGATATTTGGAAAAAGTTGGAGAGAATTTATGGAGGAGATGATAAAGCCAAGAAAGAAAAGATACAAAACTACAAAGCCAAATTTCAAACCCTAAGGATGTCTGAATATGAAGATATTATTACCTACATGCTCATCTAGTGGATGAAGTTTTCAATGCCATCAATGGTCTTGGTGGTGAGCTAGAAGAAAGTGAAGTTTTCAATGCCATGAGCTCCGTCTTCGGTCAAATGTCTTACCGATCGGGTCGAGTCTCATCGAAGTTAAGCAGTTTTGGCCAAAGGATAGAGGTCTCGGTGAGGGGTCTTGCCGAGATGGAGATGTCTCCCCGACCGAAGGAAAAGTAAATGCATCACTGGGCAGGATGGAGGATATCGTCGTAAGGTCTGGCCAAAGGGGTAGAGTCATACCAAGACGGAATGTTCTCGGCGTAGGTTGGTGCTTTCGCCGAAAAGTCACGCCGATATGTGGGAGGTCTCACCGAAGGGATACCTTTGACGTATGTCAATAGACTTTGCTAAGAGGTCTTACCAAAGACAAAAGGTCTCCCCGACAATCATTCTTGAAGCGGCGTCGACAAAAGGAAGCGAACTTCGGAACAAGGTCTGGCCGAAAGTAAGATGTCTCCCCAACACAAAAGAAAGAGGTCCCTCGGTACGACTAAGGGACCTCGCTGAGATGTCTCAGCGACTATAAAAAGTCTCCTCGAAATGAAGAGCTCAACAAAAAAGCAAGGGGCTCAACAAGGTTTTTCCGAACACAGGAGGTCTCCCCGACATTTGACTTCGGTGTAGTTTCCAGTCATCGCCCTAAGGTCTTGCCGACATGGCCATGTCTCGACGAACAAAGGTGATCTCGGCCAAAGGAAGTAGTTTCGCCATGATGTCTTGGCGAAGGAAGATGTCTCCCCGACCGAAGAAAAAGTAGCTCATCGCCGAGAGTTAAGGAGCCCGGCGAGAGGTCTGGCCGACAACAAGGGGTCTCACCGGGTGTCTTGCCGAATGAAGAGTTCACCGAAGGAAAAGGAATTCTATAAGATGTCTCAGTGAATGAAGGCGGTCTCAGTGACGGAAGCAGGAATCGGTATGACTATTGGACCTCGCTATGAAGTCTTCCCGACTTGCCACGGTCTTGCCGAAGGAAATAAAGAGCTCGGTGGAATGGAATGTGTTCGTGGTGACATCAAAGGAGTCTCACCGAAAGAAGATGAAGGGTCTCGGTGTAGCCTCTTTCTTTCGGTAAAACATCTCACTGACACTCAGGTGTCTTGCCGAATGAAGAGGAGCTCAGGGAGATATTGAAATGAACTCGGCGAAAGAGAAGACCTCGGTGTGAGGTTTGGGCGAACCAAGGAGGTCTCGCCGACAAAAGGAGCTCACCGAGGGATAATCTCAGCGAAGTAAAAGGAGCCTTCGGTGTAACATTTTTAGCTCGCTATTGAGTCTCAACGACACGGGAAGGTCTTGGCGACATAGTTGAGGCTTTCGGCAAAGGTCTCACCGACCAGTGGAGCCTCCCGAAATGAAAGTTCGCCAAAGGGAAAGGAATTCTACATGACGTCTTGGCAAACTAAGGGGGTCCTACCAACGGCAAATGAACTGAGCTCTCCGGGAGTTGAGGCTTTCGGCATGACGTCCTAGCAACTTCTTGAGGTCTTGCCGAAGTGGATTGACTTCGGTATAGCGTTGTGTTTTCGCCCTGAGGTCTCACCGATGTGGCAATGTCTCCCCGACTAAGGAGAGGGTGGACTCATCACTGAAACATATGTAGCTCGTTATGACTCTTGCCGACGATAACGAGTCATGCCGATAAGTTGCAGAATGATATAGTCGCATCAGTGAGACACTTCCAGTGTCTCGTCGAGATGCGATTCTGACTGAAGGATCTTTTGACCACTCGAAGAATCTACGAGGTGTGTGCCCAACCAATTAGAGAAGGCTACAAGTGAATCATTGGCAGCTGAACCAGATGAAGACCAACAGAATGAAGAGCAATGTGTATCTATTCTTAACTCGGGGACATTCAAGAAAACTCTTCGACAGAGAATTCAAAGATGGACACGAGGCTCCGAAATGAATGCGGTAGCTGTGAAAGATCTGAGGGCTTCTCCAGAGTGACTTTTCACCAACATGGACATGCAGGGTGCAACATTAAATTCAATCAAAGATCTAAGGATAGATTTTTCTGAGACTGATATTTTTGTAAGCCCTGAGGAGCCGACCTCACTTTTGTATATAAGGAATTTTTTGCCTCTTTGTAGGAAGTTTGGTGGATGCTTTTCTGAAGTCTGTGACTTCTATAGTCCTCACTCCGATTAGCAGAATTCTGTAACTCATTTTGGAGCATGATATATAAAGTTTGCCTTGGTGACTATTGATGTTCGGATTTCCATCTTGTTCTTGCAGAGTACTATACATTTCAGGTTCATGATCAAGTTATTTTTGTGAATTTCTTTCATTCCTTCATAACTTTATCTTGTGTTTCATGCCTTCCTTTGCAAAAGTATCATTATACAAATTACAAATTGTGTTCACTTAGTCACACATGGATTCTAGTATGTGAAAATCTTTCTTTCCTCTCCGAAAAAAGTGTGTGAATCGAACCTATTTGTGAAACGTTAGTGTAAGGCTTATAGAATTTGATGTGTAATCTTATGTTCATCATTAGTATTCAAGTGTAAATTGAGTATCTCATTGTTCCTATCATTTCGGTGTATCACCTTAGAATTTAGCTTTATTTTATGCATTCCTTCTCCCTTTTTCCTTCCCATATCAGTAGTTAGGTGACACCAAAGGAAGCTGGCCTTCTCCGGAGGTTGACCTCTGTCTACAAGAAACCCACATCTTAAGAGGTCTTCCCATGTTACACTGAGGTGTTGAACATCAAGTTCAACAAGGTGCAACTTCAGGTGATAACAGTTTTTGGCATGCCCGGTGGGACTGTCGAACAAATAGTTTGGAAATTATATGTCTACTACTATTTTTTTGATATGAAGCCAATAAATTTCAGGCCTTTTAGAGGTAAAATATCAGCATATCATGGCGACTCCAACTTCATAACAACTGGTTCTAGCAGCCCAGGTGTCTGCAATTAATAAGGTTTGATCTTTAGGCTTGTTATTCCTCATGTCTTATCTCTGCAATGATTAGTTATCAACAATATAGTGACTTGCCACCTCCATTCCATGAGATTCATGTGTATATGTCCTCCCATCAGCCATACTATGCAGAACAGCCTGTTATTTTTATATCAAATGACCCAATATCAGCAGATTACCAGTATTTTCATCATGTTTCCCACCCTCCCACTCCTGGTCAACCTTTATGTCAGCCATTATATAATCAAAATCAACCCCAGGAGGAGGTTTTAGATGCTAACCAACATGACTATTTACATAATCAGCCTCTAAAGCATCCTTGCCAAGCTATAATGGACCTGCTCCAACAGTTTGATCATGTGTTGTGGGCCTTGAGCTAGAGGTTTGAACATATGCAGATGAATGATGTCAGTAAGGTGTTCTCCTACATGTATGGCATGTTGGTCGATGTCAAGAAATAGAAAAAGCTTATTTCACAGCAGCAGGAGTTAGGATGTCAGTTTGAAGATCTTCATAGAGAGATAGCTGCTAAAGAGGAGCAGAACAAGTCTCTGTCTGCTCAGGTGCAAAGTAGTCAAGCTTATTTTGATTATCAATGCCAATTAAGGTATGAAACTTCCAGTCCTAGTCTCATCCCAGCTCTTCCTATAATATTGAGCAATCTTGTCAATAAAGGAGTTCCTAAGCCCAACTTTCCAAGCTTCAAGCAAGCTAAACCTCTTCAGCCTGCTAAATTTGAGTCCCCAAGTTTTAGAAATCTTGCTTCAACTCAGGAACCTATCCTTAAGCAAGCTCAACCTGTGGAGAAACTTGGGAAATTTACTTTCCCAAGTTTTAGGAGCTCTCTTTCTGTGCAAGAGCCCTTTATTGAACAATGGCATCCTTGTGAAGAACCCATTAGGAAGGCTCAACCAACCCCTTACGTTCTAGAGCAACCTAAAGAAGAGATGCTTGTAAAGAAATAAACAAATCTTTTAGCTTCTGTTATGTCTGAACAAGAGCTTGGGAACGACAAATCAAATGCGATAATGGAGGCAAATGAGGCTGTAGATGAAGAGCAGACTTTTGGTCTGCACAACATAATCAGCATGATGGAGAATGGAAGTGTGAACTTGCTGCATTTAGCCATGGAGGAATATAGACTACAGTTGCAAAAGACTGAATAGGAGAAGAATTCTCATAATGTTTCAGCTGATGATCCTCCCACTATCCTACAAGATGGTGAAAATGTTCCAACAGAACAACAAGGTGAAATGGTGGAAAAGGATGACCAAGAAGAGCAATGTACATTCTAGAATGAAGGTGTGATTTTTCCCACTCCAAATGCTATCTCAGAGCAACAAGAAGAAATCAATCAGCTGCAGATCCAAGAGTCAAGACAACAACATGAAAAGACTAAAAAAGGTGATGTGGGCCATGAGTCCATAACTTCATTTGTTGAGCTTCCATTTTTCATTGAGTATCATGAGGAAGATTTAAATCTGGTCATAAGTCAGCAACATGATGTTGAAGAGGTGCAGTGTACAACTAGATTTGATACTTTTGAGCATGTTATGCTTGAGAAAGTTGATGCTGAGCTATATGAAGAAGTGTACATTGATATAATTGAATACTTTTGTTCAAAATTGGAGGACAAAAGGTCAGATCTGCTAGAGGAGTTTAGCACTCATGTGGAAATTCAACCACAGATTCACAAGTTTGAACAAAAAGTTTCTCATGAGCCTGATTTGCAAAATCATAACTGGTTGGAGGAGCTTCCATTCCATTATACAGAGGAACTTGGGACTTTATCACCACTTGAATTGTTATCTCCTTATAGTAAAGAGGACAAGCCTGAATCAGAATGTAACTCTTCCAGTGATGATGAGAATTATGAGCAGCTTCCATTCTGGTGCATAAAAGAGCCTAAGGCTGATGCGTTGATTGAAGATGTGATAGAGGAAGCTATCTCTTTGTTCTCTGTTGAAGAAATAGGTGATAGAATGGCAGCTCATGAGCAAAAGACCAGCAAGGAAAGTGCAAGCTTTTCCCTTACTAGAGGCTGCCCTATCAGGCATCTAGCCAAAGTGGAGACCATCAAAGATATTGATACCTTGCTTACACCCAAGCATGAGGGTACTGTTGAGGAGGTGCGCACTCAAGTTACCTTTCCACCTCAGAACGGGAATGTTTACATTCCATATGAAAGGGTTAGCAAGCCTGAATATGTTTTGCAAGAGATCTTGCAGTTATTTGTGGAATTGTCATGCATGCTTCATTTCTCTTTAGTTGTTCTCTAGCATGGCAAACATTGTAAGTTTTTTAGAAAGGGCAGTTATTTCACCCAACCTGTCAATGGGTTTGTTTGACCAATTTCTTACTGGTTAGTGTAGGGTAGGTTTAGATGCAGTTTACATTCCCTAACTGTTGTTTCAGCACAGTTAAATAGTTTCCCTTCTGCAATTTTCTTATTTTCAATAAGTTTCGGAGTGCTCTATGAATCTCAAGCAAGTTACAGCCATGTACAAACTTGCACTGGATTTGTTTCAGAGGTTTCTCCTGACGACTCCATGCCCAATGGATAGGCCTATGCTACTGGTCTTCATGTTCAGTAGGCGAACATCCAGCAAAGGTCGCCAGAAATGTTGCCCAATTTTCATCCATGGGTTCACCAGGGAGACATTTGTGTTTTCAGGAGTTCTTGAAGGTCTGAATTGGTCATTTGTATTAGGGGATAAATCATGCATCTGGTGCTAGTTCAAGAAGAATGCAGTTGGAAGGCTCACCTAGGTCAGGATCGGCATAAAAAACCCTCAAAAGAGGAGAGTCGCCAAGACCACGTAGATGTCTCACCAACTAAAGGGGGCTCTCGTTGAGTAAAGGCATCATCGCCATGAGCTCCGTCTTCGGTCAAATGTCTTACCGATCGAGTCGAGTCTCATCGAAGTGAAGTAGTTTCGGCCAAAGGATAGAGGTCTCGGCGAGGGGTCTTGCCGAGATGGAGATGTCTCCCTGACCAAAGGAAAAGTAAATGCATCGCTAGGCAGGATGGAGGATATCGCCGTAAGGTCTCGCCGAAGGGGTAGAGTCATACGGAGATGAAATGTTCTTGGCATAGGTTGGTGCTTTAACCAGAAAGTCATGCAGGTCTGTTGGAGGTCTCACCAAAGGGATACCTTCGGTGTATGTCAACAGACTTCGCTAAGAGGTCTTACCGAAGACAAAAGGTCTCCCCAAAAATCATTCTTGAAGCAGCGTTGACAAAAGCAAGCAAGCTTCAGAACAAGGTCTAGCCGACAGTAAGATGTCTCCCCAACACAAAAGAAAGAGGGCCCTCGGTACGACTAAGGGACCTCGCTGAGATGTCTCGGCGACTATAAAAAGTCTCCTCGAAACGAAGAGCTCGACAAAAAAGTGAGGGGCTCAACAAGGTTTCGCCGAATGCAGGAGGTCTCCCCGACATTTGACTTCGGTCTAGTTTCTAGCCGTCGCCCTAAGGTCTTGCCAACATGGCCATGTCTCGGCGAATGAAGTTGATCTCGGCCAAAGGAAGTAGTTTCACCATGATGTCTTGGCAAAGGAAAATGTCTCCCCAACCGAAGAAAAAGTAGCTCATCATTGAGAGTTAAGGAGCCCGACGAGAGGTCTGGCCAACAACAAGGGGTCTCACCGGGTGTCTTTCTGAATGAAGAGTTCGCCGAAGGAAAAGGAACTCTATAAGATGTATCGGCGAATGAAGGCGGTCTCAACGATGGAAGCAGGAATCGGTATGACTGTTGGACCTCGCGACTTGCCACGGTCTTGCCGAAGGAAATAAAGAGCTCGGTGGAATGGAATGCGTTCGGGGTGACATCAAAGGAGTCTCACCGACAGAAGATGAAGGGTCTCGGTGTAGCCTCTTTCTTTTGGTAAAACGTCTCACCGACACTCGGGTGTCTTTCTGAATGAAGAGGAGCTCAGAGAGATATCGAAATGAACTCGGCGAAAGAGAAGACCTCGGTGTGAGGTCTGGGCGAACCAAGGAGGTCTCGCCGACAAAAGGAGCTCACCGAGGGATAATCTCAGCGAAGTAAAAGGAGCCTTCGGTGTAACATTTTTAGCTCGCTATTGAGTCTCAGCGACATGGGAAGGTCTTGGCGACATAGTTGAGGCTTTCGGCAAAGGTCTCACCGACCAGTGGAGCCTCTTGAAATGAAAGAAGTTTGCCAAAGGGAAAGGAATTCTACATGACGTCTCGGCGAACTAAGGGGGTCCTACCGACAACAAATGAACCGAGCTCTCCGGGAGTTGAGGCTTTCGGCATGAGGTCCTAGCGACTTCTTGAGGTCTTGCCAAAGTGGATTGACTTTGGTATAGCGTTGTGTTTTCACCCTGAGGTCTCACCGATGTGGCAATGTCTCCCCGACTGAGGAGAGGGTGGACTCATCGCTGAAACATATGTAGCTCGTTATGATTCTTGCCAACAATAATGAGTCATGCCGATAAGTTGCAGAGCAATATAATCGCATCGGTGAGACACTTCCAGTGTCTCGCCGAGATGCGATTCTGACTGAAGGAGCTTTTGACCGCTCGAAGAATCTACGGGGTGTGTGCCCAGCCAATCAGAGAAGGCTATAAGTGAATCGTTGGCAACTAAACTAGATGAAGACCAACATAATGAAGAGCAATGTGTATCTATTCTTAACTCGGGGACATTCAATGCAGCTCTTCGGCAGAGAATTCAAAGATGGACACGAGGCTCCGAAATGAATGCGGTAGCTGCGAAAGATCTGAGGGCTTCTCCAGAGTGACTTTTCACCGACATGGACACGCAGGGTGCAGCATTAAATTCAATCAAAGATCTAAGGATAGATTTTTCTGAGACTGATATTTTTGTAAGCCCTGAGGGGCCGACCTCACTTTTGTATATAAGGTATTTTTTTCCTCTTTGTAGGAAGTTCAACAAATGCTTTTCTGAATTCTATGACTTCTACAGTCCTCGCTCAGATTAGCAGAATTCTGTAACTCATTTTGGAGCATGATATATAAAGTTTTCCTTGGTGACTATTGATGTTTGGATTTCCATCTTGTTCTTGTAGAGTGTTGTACATTTCAGGTTCATGATCAAGTTATTTTTGTGAATTTATTTCATTCCTTCATAACTTTATCTTGTGTTTCATGCCTTCCTTTGCAAAAGTATCATTATACAAATTACAAATTGTGTTCACTTAGTCACACATGGATTCTAGTATGTGAAAATCTTTCTTTCCTCTCTGGAAAAAGTGTGTGAATCGAACCTATTTGTGAAACGTTAGTGTAAGGCTTACAAAATTTGATGTGTAATCTTATGTTCATTGTCAGTATTCAAGTGTAAATTGAGTATCTCATTGTTCCTGTCATTTCGGTGTATCACCTTAGAATTTAGCTTTATTTTATGCATTCCTTCTCCCTTTTTCCTTCCCATATCAGTAGTTAGGTGACACCAAAGGAAGTCGGCCTTCTCCGAAGGTTGACCTCTGTCTACAAGAAACCCACATCTTAAGAGGTCTTCCCATGTTACACTGAGGTGTTGAACATCAGGTTCAACAGGGTGCAACTTCAGGTGATAACACTTTTCATGCAAGATAAGAGAGGAATTACTAGATAATTGATAGTGGATGCTCAAATCATATTACAGGTGATAAGAGTAAGTTTGTTAAACTTCAAAAATATGATGGAAAGCATAAAACAAATGATGTTCTTTATGTCAAGGGTCTCTGGCATAATCTTCTTGGTGTAGCATAGATTTGTAGTAGAGGATACAATTTGGTGTTTCAAGATGATTTTTGTGAAATAAAAAAAAGGAAGATATGGTACTTTTGTTGTTGTACGAACAAGGATAGAATGTAATGTTTATAAACTCAAAGGTAGTGGTTCTAAATGCTTTGTCTCAAATCACTGAAAGTTGGCTATGGAATAGAAGAATGGGTCACATCAATTTTGATAGTCTAGTGAAGATCAGTTCTGCTGATGTTGTGAAAGATTTGCCAAGGATTACAAAGCCTATCAATGCAACATGCAAAGAGTGTCAGTTTGGAAAGTAGACTAAGAAGAGGTTCAAGACAAAATATTATTCTACTATAGGTCCTATGGAGTTGGTACATACAGACCTTTTTGGACCTACCAGAATAAGAATCTCATAGGGTGACAAGTATTATATGTTATTGATTGATGATTACTCTAGAATAACTTGGGTGACATTTCTCAAAAAAAAATTAGAAGCCCTAGATAAGTTTAAAGCATTAAGTCTATGGTTGAGAATAAAATGGATGTAAAAATAAAGTATTTAAGGTCTAATAGAGGTGGTGAGTTCACCTCTAATGAGTTTAACATTTTTTGTGAAGATCATGGAATTAAGAGGCATTTGTCAGCCCCTAGAACCCCTCAATAGAATGGAGTTGTGGAGAGGAATAATATAATAGTTCAAGATGCATCTAGAACTATGATGAAGGTGGAAAATCTACCAAATGTCTATTGGAGAGAAGAAATTTATACTGTAGTCTATATTCTTAATAGAGGTCAAGCAAGAGTGAACAATTCAAAGGCTCCCTATGAGTTATGGTATGGAAAACCTCCTATTGTGAAATACTTTAGAGTGTTTAGAAGTAAATGTTATATCAAAAGAGGTGAAGAAAACTTAGGAAAATTTGATGTGAGATTTGATGAAGGAATATTCCTTGGATACTCTACAAGAAGCAAAGCATACTGATGTTATGATAAAATATTGAAAAAGATTATTTAAAGTGCAAGTGTCAAAGTGGATGAAGAACCACTATAGAGTTTTGTATTGATAGAAGGATATGAATATGATGAATCCCCTTATAGTGAACAATAAAAAGAAGAGAAGGAAAAAGAGATGGTAGTTGAAGAGAAAGAAGCTCCAAAAAAGATCCCTAAGAATCCTAAGTATGTGCAAAAGAACCATTCTAAAGATCAAATCATTGGAGATAAGAGAAAAGGTTTGTTGACAAGGAGAAAAGCAACTATGATAGAGGAACGGGTAAATTTTTCTTTACTTTTAGAGGTAGAACCTAAAATTGTAACTAAGGCTTATAAATATGAGAATTAGATCAAGGCAATGAAAGAAGAGTTGGAATAGATTGAGAAAAAATAGACTTGGGAATTGGTCCCAAGATCTAAAAATAAGAATGTAATAGGAACTAAGTGGGGTTTCAAGAATAAGTTGAATGAGGATGGAAAATTTGTCAGAAATAAGGCTAGAATTGTGTGTAAGGGTACTCACAAGTAGAAAGAATAGATTTTGAGAAGACATTTTCTCTGGTGGAAAGGATGGAAGCCATTAGAATGCTTTTGGCTTTTGCAACACATAAAAATTTCAAAGTATATCATATGGATGTAAAGTCTACATTCTTGAATGGTGAGTTGGAAGAAGATGTATACATTGAACAATCAGAAAGATTTCAGTTATCAGATGATGTTGATATGGTCTGTAGATTGACGAAGACATTGTATGGACTCAAACAAGCTCCTAGAGCTTGGTATGCAAGATTGGATAAAGCACTTGTTGTAGCAAGGATTTAGAAAAGGTATTGCAGATAAAATCTTTGCTTCAAAGATGAGGGAGAATAAATCCTAATTATGGTGGTATATGTTGATGACATAATCTTCAGAGGAAATGAAGGTATGTGCAAGAGGTTTGCAGAGGAGATTCCAAAAGAGTTTGAGATGTCAATGTGTGGGGAGATGAATTTCTTCCTTGGATTAAAAATCACTCAATCAGAAAAAAGTATTTTCATTTCTCAGTCAAATTATGTCAAGGAAATATTGAAGAAGTTTGGAATGGAGGATTCTAAACTGGTATGTACTCCTATGGTTACTAGTTGTAAGTTGAACAAGAATGATGAATCTCATAAGACAGATCAAAGAAAGTATAGATCAATGATTGGTGGACTATTATACCTAACTATTACTAGACCATATATCATGCATTCAGTTTGTCTTGTGGCAAGATTTCAAGAAGATCCCAAATAATCTCATGTTGCAGCAATGAAGAGGATATTTAGATACTTGAAGGGCACCCTGAACTATGGTTTGTGGTATCCTAAGGATATTTATTTCTCCTTGAGTGCATATAAAGATGTAGATTGGGTGGTTGTACATATGATAGAAGAAGTACAAATGGTGGTGCTTTCTTTCATGGAAACAAGTTGGTTTCATGGTTGAGTATTAAGCAAGATTCAGTGTCATTATCTACTGCAAAAGAAAAATACATTACAACAGCATAATGCTACACACAGGTGTTGTGGATGAAACAAACATTGAAAGATATCAGAGTATCATATGATGAATCTATTCCTATCTTATGTGATAACATAAGTGCTATCAATATTACAAAGAACCTAGTAATAATGCATTCAAGAACAAAACATATTTCTATTAGGTATTACTTTCTAAGTGAGAAGGTTGTAGAGAATGAGGTGAAGTTAGAGTATGTGTCTACAAAGGATCAAGTTGTGGATATATTTACAAAGTCTCTTCCTAAAGATGCTTTTGAGTATCTTTGATAGAATTTAGGGGTTATTGCCCCTCCTTTCAACTAGATGCATAAGTTGGTGCATCTGTCCAAGTGAGCATTCAAGATACATTGTCCTGGATTGATGTTTAAGGCTACCTCTCAAGGGGAGTAGGTAGTAGTGTTTTTGTTTAATGCAGTCAGATGGAACATAGCTTGTGTCCCTAAGGGGAGTGTGCAAATAGTAAAGGAAGCAGTAAAGAATAAGTAATGCAGAATGTGTATTAGTGAGAGGTGTACGAAAAAGAGTACTGGAGAGACAGTTGTTGCTTGTTGGTATTTCCTAAAGAGAAATATGCAAGTGCTCTCAAAGTAATATATGTTGATGTTAAAGGGGGAAGTAGAAAAGAAAAGAAAATTTCTATACAGGTGTTGTCAAAGGGGAAGTTGTTTCCCTTTGTCATTGATGTTAAAGGGGGAGAGAGAGATGAAGTCTGAAAAACACAAGAAATAATTGATGTCAAAGGGGAGAGTAATGGTTGAAGAACTCCTCATATAGCGGGAAAGATTATAGAGAGAATGATATATGAAGAATAGAGGTAAATGGAGAGAGTGAAGTATAACCTAGTAAGGGGGAGTGCTACTTAATGCAGAGTTGTTTTTGTTGTTGATGGTTTTTCAAAGCTAATGTTTCCATCAATGATAAAGGGGGAGATTGTTGCAAGTATGTTGTTGGTGTTTTCATTGATGTCAACCTCCATTATGAAGATTGGTGTAATTTTTTCATTGATGTCAGCATTAAGTGTGTTGCACTATGTTGTCTTTAGTGTTGTCATTGATGTCAACCTCTAGTGTGATGTTGAGAAGATATTGTAGATGTGGAGAGAGTTGGTATTGCAGATACTATAGTCATGATGAGTAGGTGTTGTAGTGTTGTGTTGGTGTTATTGAACTAGCTACTTCACTTGGTTTCCAAGCGGTTTTGATAAAATTTGAATAAAAGAGTGTGTAGTGTGATAGAAGTGTGTTCAATGGTGTGCTCCAAATTTATTCATGGTTGAGGATATAATTGTGTGGTTTGGATATGATGATCAAAGGTGTTCAGAGGCTTTATATCTAGAGTTTTAGTTTCTAGATCATTCCGTAGTGAAAGTTGTGTTTGACAATTTGTCTATCTATATAGAAGGTTGTGTGGGAGAAATGAGATTGCTCCACATTTCTCCATAATAAGGTTTCTTATCTTGCAGATTTGGGAATGTGCTTATATTTTCTGTAACTTTCATCCCTTCAGGTTTTACGTGTTGAGGTGTTTCACAAGGTCAATTAGTAAGTTGTGTTCTGTGGCAGTGTGCCTGGTTGCATAGAATGATGGTGTTCTCAGCTTCAGGTGGTTGTGGCAAAGTTGCAGAATATTTTGATGATGCAAGAATATTTTGATATGTTTTGTGGATGTTGTGAAGTATTTTGTCCACTTCGCATGACCTCAAGAAGCATGTATGTGGTTGCTTGTAGTGTTAGTTCAGGTTTGGTCGACCTGGCATGTTAGTGTTATTTGCAGAGGTACCTTGTGGATTGTGGATGTGTTGAGTAGTGTGGTGATGTAGATTTGGATCCTAGTTAACCGTTGGCATGGTTTTCCTTCACTTCTTTCTATGGTGAAAGTGTTTGGTGCCTACCTATTTTGGTGTTGCACATTTGAGGAGCATATGTTTCATTGTGGCTGACCTAATTGAGAATGTTTAGGTCATGGATGGTATAAATGAAAAATGGAGTTTGTATTGAGTGGTGTGGAAAGTGTGAATGATGTGAATGTGATCATGTGTAGTGATCTAAGTACAATCTTAAATTCCTATGACTCCAAATGTAATGAGTAGAAGGTTTCTACATTTTTCAATGTGCTTGAAGTTATTGGAGGTAGTGAGCCAAAGGTTGCAGATGGCATAGAGTTGCAACGGTGTATTTTTCTTGTTTCTCTAAGATAGTGAATCTCTCTATAATAGCTTCTTCTATTATTCTTTCTTCTTGGAAGTGACCCACCCGTAAATGATCCTTTCTTCTTTTTTTGGGAAATGAGTCTAATTATATTCAGTGTTGCAATTCATATATATGTGAGCTAATCCTCGCCATGGTTTTTCCCTTCTTGGGTTTTCCACACAAATCTGGTGTACTTATGTGTTTAGATGTGTTTTCATTGTTGTTTCATATTTTTACATTTTTCTAATGCATGATAAGGGTTTAAAGGTTAACAATAGTTTGAATGTTAATGAGGACCTAAATGCTTTTAATGTACAACTGATTCACCCCCCTCTCAATTTCCCTGTGCATCTAACAACAAATGCAATAATGCAAAATGGATGTTCAAACTCTCTTCAATCCTCTTTAAACCTATAACCTACACATTCACAAAGAGGGAAGTTGTTGTCTCATATAGGGGCTTGCCTCAGTCAAACCACGTTAAGTGTTTCCTATAACAATGTCAATGATAAACCGATAATGGAAAGGAAGGAAATTATGAATGAACACAATATTGTAACTCACCACCCTTCAATGGCTTCCTTGAAGGACTAAATTGATACACATCTCTTCAAATATTTGGATCTTTGTTTGTTTGAAAACTTGAATGCTTTGGAGACCTACAAAAAGATGTTTGCCTCCACAAAACAATGACAACATGAACACACATAAACCTTGGCATGGTGTCAGATCTTGAATTGTTGTAATAATGCTTTGATATGTTTCTCTTGACTTGATCTTAAATTCTCTTAATGTTCACCTCTTGCTAGATAGATCTCAAATGATAAAAATATTAGGTACTTATAGGTGTTTATCCAATTTCCCAAAAATTAGATTCTAAAATCTAACACTTCATATTTGAATTTTGGATGTTAAAATATCGCCAACAACATATTTAAATTTGGGTATTGGCTAAGGAGGGAGACCCAGTCATCCATGGGTGAATGGGTCCTAGCCCAAATTTCTAATACATTCAAATTCGAGGATAATTTAATGATTGGATGCATTTTTTTAATGCTTGTCATTCAAAAAATGGTAAAAATTAGGATTTGGAATGCATAATTTGGAAAATCAGAAGCTTAATTAAGTCCAATAAATTAAGGGACAAAACACAGTGTGAAATTGTAAAGGTATACAATTTTCTATGTTACATTTAGCCCCCACTTTAGTGAGAGTATGAACTTACACTCACACTCACACTAAAGTAGAGAAATATATGTCAAGAGGGGTCTAATTGTCCAAATGTTGAAGAGATAGGATGACTAAGGATCAAGGAGGTGGCCAAGCCCCCAAGATCTAAGATCCCATGGAAAACCAACATAAGCACAAAGGAACACATGTATGATATACAACAAGACAAGATACACAAACATATAATGTCAAATTAAATGCAAGGAAAAAGAAAAGGGGGTATGGGCTAACAAGTTGTATTATGCTAGTAGGCATACAAAAGAGGAAGACACACAGGTTAGTGAGGGCCATTTTTCACTGGGTGAGCTCCCAAAATAGGTAGCAAAATGAGAAACATGCACTAGGCCTACAAGGTGTGCCCATAACTATACCAAGAGTTATACTCCCTGATAACCTTGATAAAGTGCTACAAAAATGATCAAAATGCTATACCAATACTAAGTTCATCCCCTGTGAACAAAGTGAAGCTAAGAAAATGTCAAAATGTCAAATGTCAATGCACCACTAAGTTCAACCTCTATGAACAAAGTGAAAAATAATAATAATGCCAATGTATGCCCCCACTTCAAATAAATTGTTGAACACCATGTTGTGAGCAATTAGATTAAAGTAGAAAAATGATAAATGACACGCAACAAGAGATCATAAGAGATTATTTGGAAAGCGTTGTGCCAATGATATGTTTCCAAATAAAGCTACTTCATGTCAAAGGTTGCCCCAAATGCAATACAACACACAACATAGAAAAAGGTACATTGAGGGATCCACGGATCTGGGTTCAACATACGTCTTTGCTATAGTGATATAATATAGCTCAAAAATGATATCATCCCCCAAACACTCGTGGAACAATGAACACAAAGGAGGAATGACACATATAGAGAAGATAAGGAAACTAGCTTTTGGATCAACATGGAAGAGACCTAAATGTCTCAACACCTTTCATCATCCCCAAAAGGAAAACATAAGATATAAAAAAAGATAAAATTTATGACATATAGAAGAATGAAGATACAAATAGAAGAATATCATGACCGGTCTGTTTCCTTTGTATCCTTGTGCCAATAGAGAAACAACAGTCATCCAAAGCAAAATCACAAACATAAAGACATTCCAAGTAGCACAATATGGGAGATCATATTATGTGCAAGAAAACATAAAGTAAACACACAAAAGAAGTACTTCACATTTGAGCCAACCTAGAGTAGGTTTTTCACATCCTAATCTTGTTCATCATATAAGGAAGGTGGACAACTAGCCAAGGGAACTACATTAAGTGTTGAACTAGGAGCATCACTAGGTTCAACATGTGTTGGGTCACTCTCATCAGGAGGAACATCACGATTGCCCCCATATGAATCAAAGAGGTTTCTTTAACTACAACAATGACTTGAGTGGTTCTATGAACTCTCCACTTTACTGCCAAAATGCTTTTTCAAAGAAATTAAGAGGTCATAGTGCAGATTATTCTTTTTACGTGCATTCTATATAAACAAAAAAAGGCTACCAGTGCAAAAATGAATAAGATGCCATCCACATATAGCAAAATTAAACCAAAATCAGAGATAGAATTGTTCATAATGTAGAGAATCAACATCAAAATTATAAAATGATGTACTTTATTATGTATATATATATATTGGTGGAAATACAAAATTTTCTATCGATTACGCCAAGACAGACAACTAGATAATAACAAAATGGAGATTATTTTCATGCACAGGGGGTGAACATCAGCATGCAGATCGCTTCTACTACCACATAGAGATGCTCTATCTGGGCAAGTGAATGTAGGTTCTCATGAGACTGTAGGAATTGGATGAACAACCCCATATTGTTCCTCACTAGCCCCGCACGTAGGAGGGTCACTTATTCTTTGGTGACTTCATTTTGGGCCGCAATTGCGATACAAATGGCATCACCTAGCAGTCTGCTCCATGGATAATTGTTGAGGCCATCAATGGCTACATTCACTCGATGGAGAAATTTTGGTCAGACCAGTCGTTCTGTTGCCCTCATCCCTTAGTCACGACGCTCGAAGGTGCAAATCACAATGTGCACAAAACACTCTAAAAGCGTTGCATTGTGCACATTTACCTGGTTCATAAATGCTTCACCCAGTATGTTATGTAGCAACTCCTCTTCAACCTCACTTTTGACTATGACAAATTCCTTCAACTGATCAGACAAATGCCTGGAAAGAGGGCTACATTTGATCTCTTTAATGACAATAAAGTCATTCATGGACACCCCATCACTATGAGCACTCACCATGTTTGACACTGTAGGTTGGAAAAGTGAGGTAGTTCGTACAAAATTTATAGAAGGTTGTTGAGACATTTGAGCTAAGAATGATCAAGATGATAGCATAGCAATACAGTTGGGATTAATGGTTGATATGACAAGAATTTAAGTTACATTCCCAATTGATCTTCTGAGTGGACAACTTGCATGTGTGTTCCTATTGCATCTCTTTGTCAGTTATCTAATGTTTGATTTGCAAAGCATGTAAACCACTCAAGAATTAATGGCCATAGGGAAAGAGTTCAATCAAGAAATGCTTGAAAATACTTAAGGTCTTATCATTAGTGATGTAATCATTCCAAAATTTATTATTTCTCAGCCATCAGTTTCCAAGATGGATAGTTAAGCGGCAAGAAAGCGTTATCGCAACTAATTGGTAACTGTCAAGAGAGAAATACAACCCCTATATCTAGGTAAACAACCATTCATCAAGGGTTCGATCTCTAGAGAATACACTGTGTTGTAGTTGATGGAGGAACATTAGTTTTGCTTTGAATTTCATTTTATTTTTCAATTGTAGTAGCTCTCAATCTATGAGTTATGAGTAGGATGTAATGTTGATCATACTAGCTTGTGAGTCATGTGCATAAATAGAATACATTTTCTATGTGAAATCTATTTGACTGCATTTATTTTGTTTATTGTAATTATGGGATGTCTTATTTCAGTTTTTGTTTGCTTTTTTCATTAATCAGTACTGTCTGTGAGCTAGTTGATTGATGACCCTTAGGATTTATTTCACATTAATCGCATTTTTATGGGTTAATGTTTGTTGCCTTATTGCTTTTTGGTTAAAAGCCTATTTATTTTTCATTTAAATCATACGAGGGAGTTGTACCTCTCAATTTAGAGGAAAGCCAAAAATGCAATTGTGGTTTTTCCAAAGCTGTTAATGAATTGGTACTAGTGCTTATCAGGTAGGAAAGTCATTTATTATTGGCATATTTATCAAGGGGCCAATTCATTCACTAACACGTCCTAAAATCCAAACGCGGTTGTCTCATTTTTTGGTCACTATTGCTCTAGTTTTTCCATGGTAATTCTAGGTTTTTGACTATTTAACAGAGGTTTTCATTGTGTAGGAACAACACCACTATCGTTTGGAGAAGAGTCGTAGTCGTCCTATTTTTCAACTGCGATTGTCCTATTTCCTGGTCGCTATCATCAAATGTGTCACTAACATCTTTTCTATTTTGCAGGTTTTTTACTATGCTTTGTTTGACTATCAATGCAGAACTGCTATCATCTTGTGCATAACCATTATTGTACCATTTTGCAGCCACTATTATTAGATAGAGTCACGATCATCTCAGCAATAGATTCGTTGTTGCAGGTAATAGGGCCATTGTACTAATTTTTACTTATGTTTCAGACTTTCAATCTTTCTTGTATTTGGATTTACTTAACCCTAACCCTAACTCAGTTGTTGTTTGTTGTAATTTGGTTTAACCTAACTTGTTTGGTATAACTCTTGTAAGGTGAAGACAATATTTCATGAAACTTCTAATCATTTTCATGTAGGGGTGATGAACGCTCCAAGACATTCAAGATAAAACTACTGACAACTTGCTTGTAGATCCTTCTTCAAGATTTATTTTATTTTCAATCATTTGTATGTGTGTTTGATGTCTTAAATATTTGGTTTTGGTGCTTTAAAATATGAATTTCCTAGATATATAACACTTCATTTTGGGCTTAATAATTGAATTGCAATGAATTTTCCACCATGCTCTCTATGATTGGAAAACCAGATGCATATCCTCTCCCCTCACGTTATTTAATGATCTTGGGTGTAAGAGAAACATCTTAGGTTTCATACTTTTGGTCACCAAAGGCATTTTGATATGTATCCTCTCCCCTTGTGTTATTTAATGATCCTAGGTGTAAGAGAAATATCAAAACATTACGCCTTTCTTTTTTAATAGATATGTGTCTGCTTTGAGATACATCCCACAATGGAGAACTCAAAGTGACCCTAAAAGAATATTTACGGGTGAGCTATATTAAAGTGTGTGAAATAAAAAGAAGGTAGCATAGATCTGGGGTGTGATACCCTGCATGCCGAAATCCTCATGTGAACGTAATGAGTTACATAGACTAGGCTAGAGACTTTAGTGTCTCACATTTGATGTATATCCTTGGTGTTCACTGTTGTCATTATACACCTTTGTTTTAGAAGCCTGTCCAAGTTTTCTGAAATGATTCTTCAAAGTAGTGCATTGGAATAACTTTGTTCTGAGAGAAGTTACTTACAATGTCTGGTCTACAGTTGAGGCAAAAGGCTTAAGAGTTATTTCTCTTTTATGAGACCAGACGTATCAAGGTAGCCCATGACCTTGGTATGGCCTAGTCGAGCCCTCTATCAAATATGGATTACATCACCTCTTTAGGGTGAGATAAGCCTACACATAGGATTGTACCTATATTCCTTAGGGTGTAATTGATTGTCTTATTCAAGCCATATTAGTGGATCTTATGGAAGAAGGCCCATGAAATATCCCCCTTTCTAATTGAGTCAGTTATTTGCATAATTTTGACTGTTGTATGTTTCACTTGCTATCAAACGCATCCCCCAAAACATCATATCAAACACATTCAAAATTTCAAACTTTTCGGAAATGGTCATAAATTGAACATTGTCAAAACTAGGTCGCTCCTATCAATTTTGCCACTTATGTTCAAGAATCTTATCGCAATCATCATAATTTTTGACTGCTTTTGTGCATAGAACTGCTACTATCAAAAAAAATTTGCAATCATCCTAGAAAGCATCCACTATCGTCCTCATTTTTAGTCTAACTCATAATCTGCCTAAAACTTGGTTTCAAAACATTGACATTAACACATTACTCAGTTGTCATAAACCTCTATCAAAATTAGACTTACACCTTCATGCATCCATCTGCACCATCAAACATTTACCATTTCACCTAGGGTTTGTTACTATCACCTTTTGGACAAAACAACAAGATCAAACTTGCATCATATCTTATCGATAACTTTGGATTTCCTTTACATCACCATCATCAAAACAATCATCCATTTAGCCTTTGGACCAAGATTGAAAACAAGATAAACATTTGAATTTGAATTTGAAGTTGAAGTTGAATTTGTTCTTTAGAATAAATATTTGCTAAACATTAAATAATCAAATGATTTATTATTAAAAATAATTCTTAATTGATTCTAGTTGATTTTGAATTTGATAGTGAAATCTTCATATTATAGTTGAAGTTAAATATACTATTAAAAACAAGATAAACATTTGAATTTGAAGTTGAAGTTGAATTTGTTCTTTAGAATAAATATTTGCTAAACATTAAATAATCAAATGATTTATTATTAAAAATAATTCTTAATTGATTCTAGTTGATTTTGAATTTGATAGTGAAATCTTCATATTATAGTTGAAGTTAAATATACTATTAATATAATAAATATATTATATTCAAATGTAATATTAATAATTTATTTATTATTAAAAATACTTCTTAATTGATTCTAGTTGATTTTGAATTTGATAGTGAAATCTTCATATTATAGTTGAAGTTAAATATACTATTAATATAATAAATATATTATATTCTAATTTAATATTAATAATTTATAAATTACATTATATAAACTAAGTAAATAGGTAATATTATAATATTAATATATTTTAAAATGTTGCTATAATTATTAATAGAGTGATTTACTATTATATTGATTATATTAATAGTAATAATATAATAATATTAATATTATAATTAACATAATAGTTAATTAAGATAGTTTATTAATATATATGAAAGGAGAACTTACAACATAAAATAACCTATATTATATATATATATATATATAATTAATATTACATATAATATAAATTAATATATTACCTACATAATATAGATAATATAGGTTAACTTATTTACCTACAAATTAGTACCTATTATAATATAATAATATAAGATATAAATAGAAATAGTATATATAAATTCTATGAAGAAGGAGAACATATATAATCAAATGATACCATAAAATATTAAAATCATAAAAACATAGATAAAGATATTAGTTTAATGGATTTATAATATAATGGCGCAAGGTGGAGAGTCAGAGTGAAATTTTGCAAAAGGCGAATCGCATCAGGAAGCAACCGTTTAGGAGAAGAGGAGATGGGGTGACGAACCTGAGGTTAAGCTTCTGAACAAAGCAGGGCTCGAATCAAACAAGGGCAAAGAAGCAACCCACATTTCTCAATGGGTGTTCTCGAATGGGAGATGGATTGATAAATGCAATCCTTGGTACAAGCTTCGGGAAGATGACTATGGGAATAATCAAAATTGGATCTATCGGAGGAATGACTTCCACAATGATCATTGGAAACGAAGGCGACATTCGCAAAATCCGGGCAGTTGGATACCAAAGGAAAATTTAAACACTGGCGTTGTCAGGAGTGGGCGGTTCGGGAAAAATGGAAGCCCTAGGGCGCCAGGGGCAAGTCACTAGAGCAATGCTAGGGACATAAAATTTGGCCATTACAACAACCTTAGTCAAGAAGACATGCGCCAAAAGAAGATTGACAACAATAGCAGTCAGAGCCCCCAGGATTTTCACCCGGGAGAAGACCACACTCACAGGGTCAATCTATAGAACCATGGAGCCCATTGGAACAACAAGGAACCTCCAAGAGATCCGAATCATCAAAATCCAAAATGAAGGTGGAAAAGGGGAGGCCCTTTTGGCAGCAGAAGAAGGAATGTAAATGGATCGGAAACGAATACCAAGCCCTGGGGGAGTAAGCTTTTCATAATGCCAGCAGAGATCATAAAGGGAAGAGTGGAGAGGCTGTGCGATTGTGCCCTCTTCGCGAAATGGTGTGGCCCAGGTGATTCAAAAGAAGAAATTATGAAATGGTGGTAGCAAAACTTCAAAAACCAAGTAAGTATTAATCCCCTTCCTAATGCTTTCTACTTGATAGAATGCATAGACTGGAATCTAAAACAACAAATAGTGTTTGGTAAACCCCTATTCTTTAATGGCCACAACTTTCATTGTAAAAAATTGGGAATCCAACTTTGACCCATGGCATTACAAGATCAAACAAACGCCAACATGGTTAAAACTAATCGACCTCCCAACAAAATATTGGAGTGTGGAGGCCATGACTAAGATTGGTGATTCCTTAGGGGTTTGCTTGGGAATAGATGAAAATTTCATAAATGGGAAAGAAGATGGGGAACCAAACATCCTGGTAGAGATTGAGGAAGGAGTAGGGATCTATAAGAGCTTGGAAATCATCTCTAAGTTTGGGTCTTGGATTCAGAAAATAGGTAAGAGTGATGTCAACAAGTTAGGGAAGTGTCTTTCCAGAGAGGACATTAAGATCAGAAGCTCTGGCATAGTAGAAGTGGATACCCCTGGTAGTAAGCAAAATGTCAATATAGATCCATTAGTGAATTCTGGTGGAAATGGAGGTAATCTAGATTTAAGGGGTGTTGGCTTAGAACATCTGTCTAGAAAGAGCCCCAAAAAAAGAAAATTGGGAGACCTTGAATGGAAAGCAAATATAATCTTAAGCCAAGACATGTCAAAGGTCGAAGAAGTAACTTTGCAGGCTCAAAAGGATTTGAGTACTCTCCTGGAACACACCAAAGACTTGGAGAAAGTCATTTCATCACAAATAGGAGAAGTTTTGAGCACCAGAAAGAACCTGGATACCACAAGTCTGGAGTCCAAGTATGCCCAAGGAAAAAAAGTAGAGGAATGAAAGGAAAAGGAGGAGTCAGGTGTCAAAGAAGGCAGCGCATCTCAAAATTACCATCAGGAGGAAAAGGAGGAGGAAGAAAACGCCCAATCAGATTATGAATCAGACGAAGATTGGGTATCAGATGAAGAGAGTGTAGAGGAAGCTAAAGAAGGGGAATTGTGGGAGGAAAGAATGCTGGAAAAAATTCAATCCAAGCTAAATAAACCAAATATAAAAAGGTAAGGGGAGGAGAGGCCCCAAAACCAACAAAGACAAATTGGAAATATCAGCCAATGCAACAAGGCAAACAAAACTCTGGAAAGGGAAGGAGACTCTCCTTCCCCAGACACAATGAGAATCATAACATGGAATGTTAGGGGCTTAAACACCCCTAACATATGGCGCATGGTCAAGCGCCAAATTGACCAATCAAAAGCGGATATATTTATACTGCAAGAAACAAAGTGGGACTTAGAAGAGATCAAAATCAGAATGAAATGGTGGAAACAATGGGATGGCTCCTATGTAAGGGCAGAAGGAGCTTCAGGAGGGCTAGGTGTTATCTAGAACCCCCTTGTAGTAATAGGAGAACTGTTGGAGGAAATAAGAATTGGTTAGCAATAAAATGCGGAGTGTTACAAAGAAATGAGCAATTCACTCTAATCAATACTTACGGCCCCACCCAAACAGGTGAGAAAAGAGCAGTTTGGAAAAAAATCACCCAATCCATTTCGATCCATGGAGGAGAAAAAGGAATCATAGCAGGTGACTTCAATGCAACCCTAAACCTTGAAGAAAAGAGAGGTGGGGTAGGGAGAATTACAAGAGTCCAACAGGACTTCCAAGAGTTTGTAGACAACAACCATCTGATGGATATAACTACAAAAAATGGCACCTTTACCTGGACAAACAAAAGGAAAGGATTTACAAACATAGCCGAGAGGATGGATAGATTTCTTCTATTTGGTGAATGGGGGAGGTGCAACCAAACATATGAAGCCACTATCTTACCCTACGTGGGTTCATATCACTTCCCAGTACAGCTACTAATACAGCCAGACACAGCCCCCACTGGCTGCCTTTCAAGTTTGAGAAAATGTGGCTCAGAGATGAAAAACTTCCAGAATTGATTAGGAAATGGTGGAAGGAGCCCCAACTTGGGAACCATTCTTGTTTATATATTCTGAACAGAAAATTGAACTATGTGAAAAATAAACTAAAGGAGTGGAATAGAGATCTCTTCAAGAATATCTTCCAAGAGAAAGATCGGGTGACCAAAGAACTATTCACTCTCAATGAACATATCATAGACAAAGGAATGGATGGGGTGGACTTTGAGTCAGAAAAAGCTCTCAAAGAAGAATTGTCAAAGATTTTGAAAAGAGAAGAATGCTTTTGGAGGCAAAAATCTAGGGAAACATGGATCAAGGAAGGAGATCGCAACACAAAATATTTTCATAGAATGGTAGTAACCAACAAGAGTAGGAACAAAATAACTTCCATAACAAGAGATGATGGATCGCTAGCCCAGTCACTGGAGGAAGTAAATGAGGAGGCTGCTAATTTTTTTCAAACAATATTAAACAGAACATCGGAGAATAATGAGGAAGTCAGGAACAAAATGCTAGCTTCAATCCCAAGGATCATAGGGGAGGAACATAACATAATGCTATTCAAACAAATAAGTAAAGAAGAGGTGAAAAAGGTGACTTCTCAACTAAATCCAGATAAATCGCCAGGTTCAGATGGCTTTCCAACTTGTTTTTTTCATAAATGTTGGGATATAGCAGGAGAAGATTTATACCTGGCAGCAGAAGAATCAAGAAAAAAGATGACCATGTTGGGAGCAACAAACCACACATTTCTGGCACTGATCCCAAAGAAAAAGAACCCTGTGAAGACGGGAGATTACAAACCAATTGCCTTGTGCAATACAGTTTACAAAGTGATCACTAAAATAATTTCAAATAGACTAAAGGGAGTTTTGAACAACATTATCTCAGAGGAACAAAGTGGTTTCACCCCGGGCAGATTAATTGTGGAAGGAATAATATCAACTCATGAAACCCTCCACTCGGCCAGAAAGGTAAGAGATCCATGCATGATTATCAAGCTAGATATTCTCAAACCATATGATATGGTGGATAGAGAATTCCTACTGGAGGTTCTCAGGAAGTTTGGCTACCAAGAAGATTGGGTTAAATGGATTAAAAGTTGTATCTCCATGGCAAAATTCTCAGTACTAGTTAATAGGTCAGCTCGGGGTTTTTTCTCATCTTCGAGAGGGATAAGGCAGGGAGATCCCCTCTCCCCCTTTCTATTCATCATAATGGAAGAATTTATGGGTTGGGGGATAACAACTATAAGACAAGAAGGAAAATGGAAAGGAGTGAAAGTTGCCAATGGAGTTGAAAACTAAACACATCAACAATTTGCTGATGATACAACTCTTTTCGGAATGTCTAGCAGAAGAGAAGCGAGAACCATAAAATCCTTTTTGGATGAATATTGTCAAGCATCAGGTCAAAGCATAAACTAGCATAAATCTAAGATTTTTTTTCTCAATACTCAATCGAGCCTTCAAAGAGATCTGGCAAGAATTTTGGGATTGAGAGTGGCAAAATTTCCAAGTAGATTCTTGGGCACCCCCTTTTTTGTAGGCATCAATAAAAAATGCTATTGGGAATAGCTAATCAACAGTTGCAAGAACAAGATGGGGACATGGAAAGGGAAATGGCTTTCTACAGCAGGAAGATTACTGATGGTGAAGGCAGTTCTTTCAGCAATACCAATTTACTCAATGGCATGCCTAAGAATTCCAATAGCAGTCGATGAAAAACTTAATCAAATTTTTAGGAACTTTTTCTGGAGTGGCACAGGAGATCATCAAAAATTTCCACTTGTGTTCTGGAAAAAAGTTTGCACCCCTAAAGAGGTTGGTGGAGCAGGGCTTAGACAATTAAGACTGATGAACATGGCAGTAGGTGCAAAACTGGTTTGGGAAATGTATGCAAAAGGAAATCAAAGATGGGTCAGGATCTTGCGGAGAAAATATCTAGATTCAAACTCTCCAACTCAAATCCTTAGAATCGTGAACCCTCCTAGAGGCTCGACCATCTGGAATTATTTGTTGGAATGTAGGGATATAATCACTAAACATGTGACTTGGGAGTTGAGGGATGGCAAGTCTGCATCTTTTTGGCAGGATTCATGGAATGGAAAAGAATCTTTAGCAACTCTTCCTAGGCTAGACTTGATCATAATAGAAACTCAAAGAAATTGGGGTGAAAAGGTATGCAACTATGGAAGGATGATAGTTAAGGAGGGAGTTCTAGAATGGGAATGGAACTCTCTACAAGATCTAGAAGCCCCACAGAACCAGAAGGATGTTTTGTTGATAATATTAAAAGAAAGAATATTTTTTCCCTCTAACCAAGATGACATTATCAGGTGTTGTGGTTCCTCGACTAGGACATATGCAGTTAAGTTTGGCTACAAGCTAAAGGAACAAGCAGAGGCAAGGAAAAACTGGCCGAGCAAACTACTATGGGGGAGAAATTGTTTACCTAAAGTTGGGGTATTTGCTTGGTTGGCAATCCAAAAGAAGATCTTATCTGAGGATAGATTAGCCACTTTCAGAATTCAGGGTCCAAGGAGATGTATTTTATGCAAAAAGGATAATGAAACCTTAGATCATTTGCTTCTCAACTGCCCTTATTCAATGCAATGCTGGCAACATTTCATGAGAAAACTCAATTGGCAAAGCCCCCTACCAAAATTCCTACTCGCATGGTTCAATATGTGGCCTCTTCCAAGAAGGAAGGCAGTTTTTGACAGTATTTGGCCCATTGCCCCTTCAATAATAATATGGGAAATATGGAAGGAGCGCAAAAAAAGGATCTTTCAAAACAAAGAAATGCAGTCAACAAAGTTGTGTGAGAAAATTGAAGGAATGATCACTGAAACAGTAAATGAAGTAGTCAAATCAAACTCAAGGAAGAAAGGTACATATTCGAATTGGGATGACCAGATGAAGCATGCTTTCAAGGGGCTCCTTATTCCTAAAATTACAGGGCCAGGTCACAAGGCTTCCCAACAAAAGAGAAGGGGAGTTAAATGGGAACCTCCGAAAAGAGGTTGGATCAAGATCAACTTTGATGGGGCATCTTGAGGCAACCCAGGCCCTAGCGGTAATGGATGTGTAGCCAAAAATGAGAAGGGGGAGACAATGGCAGAGAATTCCAAACCTCTGGGAATCTGTACAAACAATGAGGTAGAATTCCAAGTAGCTTTAGTGGGAATTCAGTTAGGTATACACTTAAAGGAAAAAAAGATTCAATTAGAAGGAGACTCCCTAATCACTATAAACTCGATAACACGGAACATCTGTCCCAATTGGAAACTGAATCACTGGCTCCAGACAATAACACACCTTTTGGGTGGTTTCAAAGATTATAAAGTATCTCATATTTTTAGAGAAGGGAACCAAAGAGCGGACCTTTTGGTGAAAGAAGCAGTAAGCAATGACTAAGGCTAAGATTTTCAAATACCTAGGAATTTTTGAAATTCAACGACTAGATTACTATGGGATTTGCTCACATAAGTTTGCAGCGTAGTTAGTTTTCTATTGGTGTTGGTTTTACACGACACCCCTAGTATGCGATCATGTGGATTACACATGGATGGGTAAGTGTAAAGTAACTCTCACTTGGGGCCCACCATGACTCCAACTAGGCCTGGGGAAGTGCCTTGTAAATCAACATTTTTGAATCCAAAAGGATATAGCCTTAAACGTGCAAATTACGTGGAAGGACATCTAATAAGGCCTTGCCTTCAGCGACGAATTGGGATAATTATGTCATACGCCAACATATCTCATTTGTAATAGTCGGGTAGCCAAAGGACTTACTTCCTAATAATGTGATGCTAGGCCTTGGTTTCAGTGCAGAATGCAACTTTATTACCTTAAACAAGCCTCTTGAAATATCATTTATACATTTAAAATGACAGAGCAACAGGTGGGTTACATGTGCCTTTCTTCTCCAACAGGTGTTAGCAGTCAACATTTAGCTTATAATGGAGACTCCGTTGGCTCTTAGTTTGAATAAACAACAACAGGATTTTAGAGATGAAATCTCGGATAAGCGTCTTTAGGGGATGCTTTGGTCTCCACATCTAGTAATCCTTTGGGTAGTAAAGCGAGTACTGGGTCCTGAGTCCCTACGAGCTTATCATAAGGCAAGGGCCAATTTTGAAATTCCTGCTCTGTTTTTGGCAGTTCTATTGCAGATGGAGGTTTCGAAGGAGATTTCCAAAGAGCTTACTCAGATGATCTTCAAGCACGCCTGGTTAGCGGAAATTGATGCGGCTTTGGACAATGTGGATGAAAACAAACTGATTCCCATGCCTCAAAATTATTACATGATTCACATGCACGACAGGGAGATCATGAAGTTTCCTTTGATTAGAACAATAGAGCATGAAATTTATGAAAAGCTCTGGGACGTTCGTGAGCGTAGCATCTTTTTCTTGCTTCGTGCTACGAAGTTGGTCACCAATTTTCCTCGCAGTTGGGCCCTGCGCTTTGTGGAGGACAAAGAGCTGTCGAATGAGATTGTGGTCAGTGATGAGGAAGATTGGGAACTAGGGTTGGGTGAGGAATGGCGTAAAAACAATGAGCGAGATCCATAACAAAAGGCCAAGAGTCCGACTCATGCCAATTGTGGTCCAAATTGTCCAGTAATTGCAGTATTCAAAGCCTAGTAGAAGCGCTTCGACTCTGATGAGGACAACGATGAGTAGGGCTGGTAATCCGGTGTCTAAAGGTTTTTTGTATAATCTGTGTTGTTAATCTTGCTATAGATATAAAGGTCTCTCTGGTCTGTCCGTTCAGTATGGTTAGTAAGTTTCAATAGGGTTTTGGTGTCAATTCGGCTAATCTGCACTCTGGTCTAGGACAATATATGTAACATTTCCAGGCTTTTGTATCTGGCCCTGGAATTTTTGACCTGAAAATATTAAGTTAGGTGGTTATTAGGGTGAAGGGTAGTATGCAGAGTCTATGATCAATGTACTATCCATTGTAATATCTTTCAAAAAGCAATACAGGGTGCTGCCCCATATCACAATTATTTAACTATATATAAAAATAAAATATATTAGTTTAATGGAAAAAATAATACACCTTTTTTTTTTAATTTTAATAGTGTGAATCCAAATCTCTATAAAATAGTTAATTGATTCTTGTAAGATTTTTTTTAATAAAAAAATAACAATTACATACATAAAAAATCATTCTTAAAAAAAGTCAAAATAAGTAACATTTATTTATTTAAAAAGATTTAATGAAATTATTTTATAAAGCAAAAAAATGAAAAATCATTTAAAAATAATAATATTTAATTTGCTTTATTCGTCCATAGCACACAAAACTTATTTAACTGATCAAATGCACAAAAAATAATTTTTATAATTTGTAAAGTTAAATATTTTACAAGTTAACTTTATGAAATTAAATTTTATTTTAATTTTTGTTTAAATATTGTTTTTGATTGGTTGAAAACTAAATTATTAATAACTAGTTAACTAAAAAAAGCCAAAGTCATTACAATAGTACTATGCAAGTACTAATAACAAAAATAAATTTCATCAAACCTTTAATATTTTTCAATTGTAATGATCATCTATATATATATATATATTGTGTAGTAATATATTAAATAGTTTAATATTGTTAAATAGTTTGATAGTTGTTTAAATTAAAATTTAAAAAATTTAATAACAAAATTAATATATGAAATCTTTAATATTTTTAATAGTATTGATCACCAATAAAAAATATATTTACTAATATATTAAGTGTATTAATATGTTAATTTGTTGTATATATAATTAGGAAATATTTAGATTAATATTTTATAATAAAAAAATATTTTAGATTAATATTTTAAAATATGCAAATGTAAAAGATAGAACATTATATTTTATTTTTAGATAATTTTATGTATAAGGATCACAAATTATCTTTTTCTCACTTCAACACAACTTTTTTTTGACATTTTAGAGCACCTTTTCATATTTGTAGCTTTCTAGCTTATACAAAATGAAATCAAATAAACCAAATCAATCAATAAAAATAAATAAAAAATTAATTTATTCTGATTCTGAAATTATGTTACACTCTATTCAATATTCTACAAATATAGTAGTCTCTGTTGGCTCTATTTCAAAAATCTATCCCCATTTTTTTAAGTGTATTTCCTTTTTCATTGCTTCTCTCTTATTTCTTCAAGATTTGAATGAGTAATTTTTTAAAGTTGTGTTAAAGGTATAGAAGTGCTTCTAATTGGCACCTTTTTTTTTAATCCTGTGAAGGGATTCCTATTTGATATTTGTATTTAAATGGTTTGATGTTGTATTTGGTTTTGTGGATGCTATATTTGACTATTTAAAGTGTTTCTTTATAGTTATATTGTTTCATTTATTGTTTTAAAATATCATGTTTTTAAAAATAAACAAACTTATGAGTAAAACAGTTCTTGCCATGAATTTTTTGGTATTGATTGATTTTAATAACGTTCACGAGACCAGCCAGTCTATGGGACCCACGAAATGAAACTGAAAGACCACTTTAGCCAAAACAACAAAAACAATAGCCGACCCCACCGAACTACTTCATGTTGTTTTCCAACTCTTTGTTGATTCTGTTTCTTCTGCTATGAATTTTGATCAGGTAACTTGTTGTTTTATTGATCTTTTCTTCTTCAAACAAGGTAGCTAAAGACTTGACTTTTGACAAATCTGAGTAGAAGTATCAGATGTCCTCGTAAGCCTTACATTCCATAATGTAGTTCCACTATGTCTCCACTAAACCCAAAGAGCAGAAACAACAAATCCTATCCTCCCACACCTCTTTGGGTATTTTCCACCTTCCTATTTCACATCTCAAACGGTGTGAACTAGTTCTTAACTGGGCTATTAGCATTTTATCCTTCCACTTTATATTTACCCCCATGTAAATTTTTTTCTCATGATCACAAGTAGGGTTAAAAAACAAAACATAGTGTTCTCTTTTCCAGCCAAGTTGTTTCGACCACATGATATTTTTGAATTTCTCTTTTACATATTTTTTCATTTCAACTTTTGTGTTTGGACACTCTTGCATGTTGATCCCCCATTTTCCCATCCACTTGACATTTCGCTTCATCCACATGCTCTTTCTTCTAGTTAATGTTTCTTCCACCACAATTTTGGGCCATCGGTGTTCCTCCATATTCTCTATCCTCTGCAAATAGCCTAATAGATGAATTATCACTGCCATTTCTATTGAGAAGACACCCGCTTCAGCTAAAACAATCTCATACGAGACTGTACTTTTTATTTTGAAATTACTTGTGATTAAGTGCTTTTGGAGTCTTTCTATTTGTTTCCACTTCACAGCCGACGTGCTACAAACCCAAACTTCACAACCATATAAAACCACAGGCGTAACAAGCAGTCCAAATAACTTCTTTGTTTTCCAATCCCATAACTCAACCGATCTACATTTTTTTTGGAGCAAGTAAAGAGCTTTCCACCCCCCTTGAATTCTTTTTGTCCTACAAATCTCCCATTTGATATTTTTGCAAAAATCGAGACCCAAATATTTGTATTCACTCACCACCTGCAAAGTGTTTCCCTTAAACTCAAAATTTATTCGCTTCCTAGCCCTTTTCAACGTAAAAATCATGACCTTGGTGTTGCTGATGTTGACTTGCTTTCCCACATCTTGACAAAAAAGTTCCAAAGCATTTAGATGTTCTTGAAGACTATTTTCAGAATTTTCCATTAAAGTAAGGTCATCCGCATACAGCAGTAACTTGACCACAAAAGTGGCCAAAAAAACACCATCACCTCCCTGCTTGTCCAACCACTCTTCTAATTTGTCTATGTACAACCCAAACAAAGTGGGGGATAGAGGGCAACCCTGCTTGACACCAATGTCACTCCTGAAGCACTCAGAAAAACCTGCCTTTGTTATGATTTTGGCCCTCACTTGATCATAAAGTCTATGGACAACAACCCTATATTTTTCTGGAATTCCAAGTTGTTCCATTCTGTCCTAAAGTTTGTTTCTAGGTACCGTGTCAAAAGCCTTTTTGAAGTCAACAAAACAACAAAAGACCTCACTACCCTGTTTATCCCAAACTTTTTCAACCATGTGCCTGAGAGTAATACAATGGTCAATAGTAGAATGCTTTGGTCTAAAACCAGCTTGCCCTTTTGCCCTCTTATCCTCCTTCTCGGCCCAATGACTGATTCTTTGCTCCACCATGCTCCCAAAGAGCTTCCCAAAGAGAGGATTAATCATTATAGTGCGGTAGTTTGATGGGTTGTTGACATCCCCACTCTTGTGGAGAGGGATAACAACGCTCGTGGTCCAATTTGTAGGGAAACCATGTTGAATGACCCTATTGAAAATATTTTTGATATGCGGTGCCAAGAGCTCTAAACCCCACTTCAAATATTCCGCTTGCAACCCATCAATGTCCCGAGCCTTGCCTATTGCCAAAACTTTAATACCACTCTTGATATCCTTTGTGGAGAAAAGTTTATCATTATAATTAATTGTCGGAGGGTATGTTTTGTCTTGGTCTCTTTCATACAATATTTTTGCATATTCTAACCATTAGATGTTCGTGATGCTATGAATGTGTTTGTTTGTTTCTCAAATTAACATTTTAATGCTCGTTTTTATTTCATTGTGGCGATCATAGAATTATATTTTATGGTATTACATGTAAATCTGATTACTATTAAGTTAATGCTGCAATTTCTGGATTGTAACTGTGTGTAATTTTTTTGCATCAACGTTTCAGATCATACTCCATGATCCATCATCACTTTCTTACTCTCTTGGCTCATCATCCTGATGATGGATCATGGAGTATGATCCGAAAAATTGATGCAAAAAATTACACACAGTTACAATCCATAAATTGTAGCATTAATTGATCATGGACTGTGGAAACTTTATGCTATTATTAAGTTGTTATAATATCAACGTCGTTGTTAAAACATAACAAACACAACAAATACAAACAAGACTATTTTTGCATATTTTGATAGCTTCTCCTTGCAACTCTTGTTTCCATTTGCAACAACTGCTTATTTTCAACCCCTCAATTTTTGCACAGCCTATTTACAATTTTTAAGCTGCTGCTCTAAGAAAATAGGAGAAGATTCCCAAATATCCTATTCCAATAAAATGGGGACACTAAGGGCATGTCCCCATGCCGCTGTTTAGCTTATTTTGGCTAGCAGCCACTGCTCTACATTTTAAGGAGCATTTTGTGGAGCTGGTGGCCCCATGATTGTAATTTTTTTTGCTTATTTTTAAGCAGTCAATTTAAATTTGATTTTTTCAACTGCTAATAATATTTTGTGCAAATAGAAACTGGAGGGAAGAATTGGAGCCAAAAGTAAAAAAATAGGCAAAGAAATTTGTGGAGTTACATGGTATTTTTTTTTAATATGCAGCTTATTTTCAGCCCCCACATTTTTCCACAGCTTGTTTTCAATTTTTAAGCAGTTGCTGCTTCATAAAAATAAGAGAAGATTCTAAATTATCCTATTCCCATAAATATATTTTTTTTCAACAGCATGGAGAGAGGGGTAACTAAAATAGAATTAATCAGCAGCATGGGGACAGGGGTAACTGCTTAATTTTAAGCAGAAAATAAACTTGAACAGCCGGACAAGGGTTATACACTAATCAGTTCATTAAAGACCATGCAGTCAATTAAATCCAAAACAAATCGGAAAAGTGCATGGTATGCAATTTTCACCGTTAGAAGAGCAGACATGGTTAATTGAAGGGCTGTGCGGGCATGGCAGAAGAGGTGTGTTGCATATCTCATGCGTTCTGGAGAGCAGCATCTGCCAAGCCCAACAAAGTGGCAATTGTTGAATCAAATTTCACGCAAGAATGTGCGGGAGACGTGGTATACACATACGCGGAACTTCAATCCGCTGTAATCGCTTTGGCTACTCGCATCACCAACATTTTCCGTGGCGCCCATAATCCCCACGTAATCACTCTCCCAGGTACGTTCCTTGCGCTTCCCAGTCAAATTAACCATTGATATATCCTGCACAATATCTACAGCAGAAAACTTAGAAAGAAAACACACCACGAGAAAACACACCACGAGCTGAGAAATTAAAGAGAGAGATATCTGTCAAAACTGATAATTTATGCTTTTCATTAGTATGAATTAAATATCTGTAGAATGACAAGGGTGCTGGCTGGTTGGATAATGTCCAGTACATTCAGAAGGAAAAAATAAAAATGAAAAGCAAAAAAGCTAATTTTAAACATAAAAATAAGAGCGAATCTCAGCGTTTCCTCCCTAGTGAGAGGAGCTGCTCCCAACTTATTTGTTAGATGTGCAACAGTGGTCTTGGAGAGCCACTTGCTCTGTGTTGTAGATAGTCTTGTGGCGGACCAGGTACTGGTGGGAAGTGATGTGCTTTTTCGACTGGTGGAGTCCAGATGTCAAGCCAATGTTTATTGCAAATGTGGAAGCGTTAGGCGAAGTGATAGAGACCTCCTCCGAGTAAGATGGCTCGAATGAGTTGAGCTGGTTCGCATTGCCATCATCATGGATACCAAATTGAACTGGAAGATCGAATCAAACAACTTGGAAGAGAGTATAAGGCCCTTATTTTGGTTTCTGCAAGTGATTTGATGGTGTCCTGAATTTGGTCTGAATTTCCAGGAGAATGTCCCAATTTGGTGTCTATCTTGGCCAATTTTTGCACAAAGGAAGGAGCTTTGCACTACTCCTTCTCATGGTGGGTTATATTTGGAATTGGAAGAGCAACCATAACCTGATAAGGCACCAAAGGTTGATAGCTATAATATAATTCAATTTAGGAAATTCCTTTGTAGAGTTATGGGTAGCCTGGTTATGGCTATGTTGAATGATGTGTAGGTAATGTGCCCCCTTCGTACTTCTGTGATGGTGAATACTTAGGCGATAAACCAAAGTGTAATTAACAACTTTTTTTGGATCATCATTCTGAAATTGAAATGAAGTGTACAAGTGCAGCTAACAAACAAGAAGCTTCTACAATGATCACCAAAGGTGATTCAGGAAGTGTGATGCGCCATTAAAAATGACAATGAATGGAAATCTATTATTCCCCAAACAATCTTTAAGCTGTTTACTACCTAAGGATAAACAATTACTATGTGATTAAGGGTGGACAAAACTTCATGTTTTCTTTATAAATGCAAGGTGCAACTTGGGGTCTTGAGTCTTCATTTGGGGAGGATGTTGAATGACCAGGGTCATACCCTTTGAGATAGAGAGAAAAAATGTGGATCAGGTTCTTTGAATTTCAATCTTTTTGACTTTCATAAATCATTTGGACAGTTGGAGATAAAGATTTTCTGGATTTTGGTTGGAGTGGTGCAAGGTGAGATGGTAGCCATGTCATCTCTTGAGAGGAGCAGCCTTCTTACTCTGAGTCTTCAAAGTGTTTGGGACCAAAAGCCTCCATACTGGGAAGGTGTGAATCATAAAAGGATCAGATAGACTTCATAGCAACGAGGTGCAACTCAAGAAAGCAACATCTTTCAATTCTAACAACATGGATAAATTGGTGGATATTGCTATGAAGATTTCAGTTCAGAGAAGGGAAATGCCAGTAACCCAAAGTTTGATTGAATGCAATCATGATGAGAGGGTCTTACCAAGCAGCCTAATCATGCAGCTACAAGAAGAAAATTCTACACAGAAACAATAAAATTTAAAATCTTTATTCATATGCCACATTCAAATTCTCAAGAATACAATGAAATTAATTTAGATAACAGTCATAATTCAAATCACTATTCTTTAGAAAGAATTCGTCTTCAAAATAACCCTAATCAATGTGCCGCAACTCCTATAGATCATTCCAATTGCTTCATCACTGAGCTTTGATGTTTTTTATGTTATCTTCCCCCTTTTGAACCCCCTCCATGCGTGTATTGATCTCCATTTTATTCCTTGAGAAGTTAGGAAATTGAACCAATTCAGATTCTAGTAGTTACAACAACTGATTCATTATAGAAATGAACAAAATCCAATAGCAAGTGTGAAGAGCACACATAAAATACTGAAAGGGGGTGGGAGAGGGACGGCGAGGTGGGGGGGTTGGGGGGCTCAAAACCATCAGAATCAGCAATGTAAATAATAAGAGCAAACATCAACAAGAAGAACACCAATTTCATGTGGAAAACTCTTTCGAGTAAAAAACCACGACAGATCAATAGCTTTCATTAACAATAATGGGCACCAACCCAGATTACAAAAATGAGCACCAACTCACTGGAAGCACCAACTTCCTCGAACAGCTGAAGCACCAACTCACTGAATATTATAACAACCCAGATTCTTGATTCAAAACACCTGCTTGCAAAAACACTGTCCAACCTCAGAAAAACTTTTTCTCAGAAACATAACTTCATTTGTAACAAATTCTCAATCCCCCCTTTTTAAAAATATCTTCACAACTTGCTAATGCTCAGAAATTGCAGAAGACTCTCACTTCACAAAATAGGAAGTAAATGCATACTGAGGTAGCTTTGCTTAGAGCAAAACAGAACAACAACAACATCTTCAACATCAGATCATATGCCTATTTAAACCACTTTTCAATCTTGAAGACACCATATAAAAGGTCGAATGAGCTCATGCTGCAAGACGAATATCTGGAAGAGTATTCATTTCACATAACCAGAACCAAGCACACCCACAATCTGTGTAAACCTACATTGCTAATGCAGCTTTTGTCCAATTTTAATACAACTTTGCACTCTCACAGTCTCGAGACATCTCCATGGCAAGCAAACAGCCTTCAAAGTTAAAAGTACTCAAGCTGTCCCATCAACGAACTCCTATACGTATCATTGCATGACTTTCATCAAAAACACGACTTCAAAAGAATGCACCCATTACCAGAGTGAATATCACTTTAAGTAGCATTCACAAAGCCCGCACCATGCTATAGAACAATATAATTGCTCCCAGTTCTAAATATCGATACCAATCTCTCTGTTAAAACATTCAAAAAGGCATACCATCGCTTACATAACCCGTCTTCATCAATCATGCCTCGTATATATAAAAATCAAATGAATACAGTAAAAGGTGAATCATGGACTCATCACAATTTTCATAATATGCAACCCGTGCTCAGAATGAAGTCTTCATGACTTCATAAAGAATTCAATGAAGCTTGAGCCAAGCATAAATTTTTTCGACTCCATATCAATAGTCATACAAACACACCTTCCACAAAAGGGGACTAAGAATTAATGCCATCAACAACATTGGAGCATGAAACATTAGATGTCTCCAAATCCAATTCCCAAAATAGACTAGTATGTGCTAAAGCATCACTTAACCAAAGGGATGGATTATCAAGCATGTAAACACCATGTTTTGGTCCTTCTTTCTTCCATACTTCATGAGTAACAAGTCTGGATTCTTCAATCCTTGCTGCTGTAATGAAACCTTGAGCAGCTACCAAACTGTGTTTGGACAACATCTTGATGTCAAGGACGTTGAAAACATCCTGATTCAACACTTCCCAAGTGGAGTCTTCATCCTCAACCCCACTTATGCATTCAGAATCAAGCAGCCTCGGAAGATTTCTAATCACAAAACGTGGCATATTCTCATGGTTTGATATCACATCATCCATTCACTGGAAACCATACTCAGTCTCATGTTCGCTCACTTCACCACATGTTTTATCATCCATCACGAAGAGAGGGTTATCATAACTTTCCTCAATACCCACTTCAAACACTGAAAGCCATCCCTTTCTTCTTGCTCACTTCCATTTTGCTGATCCGAATCTGCACATGCAACTTCTATTTTTCTTGTGAAACTTCCAAGATCAAACTCCTCTCGAAGACTATCAAGCTCACCAATTACCTGCTTGATTTCTTCAGCTCTTTGCTCGTTCTCTTGCTCTTTGAAAAGTTGAAATCAGCTAGCTGTTCTTCTACCTCCATTAATGCCACTTGAGTATTTTCTAACATATCTTTTGTTGACTCAAGCTCAAGAGTAAGCTCATGAACCTTTCTCTCCTTTCCTTGGAAAGCACCAATGGTCTTCTTTGCAATTTCGAAGGCATAATCTCGATCTCTAATCAAGTGTAAATATTCTGATTTCATAGTCTCCAAAGAATCTTTAACAAGTTGCAACTTAGGGAGAGTGACTCCATCCCTAACTCCATCCCGTCTCTCCTCAATCTGAACCTTCCATAAGAGTTCTTCAATCAAACTATGTGTGCGGTCAAATTTGGATAGAGCTTGCACTTCATCTTCAACGGATACCATGAATTGATCTTTCCATCCATAAGTATGCAAAGGTGGTGTACTGCTGATAGGTTGTAAGTAAAAATCAGAACTCTGTTTCTTATCATTGATGCCCTCATAGCTGCTCCAAGACTCTTGTCTGTCACCACCAACAAGTTGAAGATGCTCAATATCATAAATAGGATCAGACTACACTAGTTCTTCGTGCCTTTGCTCACAATCAGAATTACCATTCTTGTTTTCAACGATTCCTTGGCTGTCCCTAGTCTCACACTCCACATCATCCACATCATCATGACATTGCTCAACACCAAGATGATGAGCAGCTCCGTGCACTAATAAATCTGATTTCTGCTCAAGAACACCATGAAACTCTTCAATATCAGGAGCCTTATAGACTTTTAAATTTGCTTCCACCTCACTGTCACTTTCATCAAACAAGAAGACAGCCCCAAACTCAAACATAACGTCACCATTGTTTGCAGATATAGAACCCTCATCAAGTTCCATTTCATCATTCGGATCAAAGGGAAATTCATCCCACATAGGTTCCTTGTCATCGCTAGGTTCCTTCACATCCGAATCCCAAATGCTAAGGGGCTGATTGTTTTGATCAAATGAAAAATGCTCATCGCACTCTTCTTGGATTGTTGACTCTTTGAATAAATCACCTCCCAACTCACTTAAACTGATATCTTCATAAGTATCTCTTTCCAAAGGCTTGGTTTGAAGATCAAACCCAAAACCACCCTTGACACCATCACTATAATGAAGTAAAGAATCTTCAATGCTAGCTGTTTGGAAAACTCTATCATTCTTATCTTCAATGAACCTATCATGAGTAGGTATGTTATTGATTTCATCATTAGCAGCCCCATGCATACCAAAGAAGTCTTCTTGGTTACTTGTCATGAACTCTTCATGTGAAAACTCTTGGGGAGTTGGGTCAGAAACAAGAGGGGAACCATTAATCACCAAATCTTCAACATGATTAGGTAGAAACTCATTGGAATCATCACCAACAACATCTCTATGGTAATGGTCATAAGTTGATTCTACGACACCACCAAAACTACCTTCAACATGCTCTTCCTTAGTGAACTCATTAGTCTCAAAACCATCATTGAATAAATTCACATTAGGATTCAAGATTGCTGTTTTGTCCTTTTCACCAA
>VDFB02000008.1:1443093-1663128 GCA_007258455.2 Sequoia sempervirens | reverse complement strand
GATTTTTTTTTGTAATTTTTGGTTGAATATTTTTTTTAATTAATTTTTTATTGGCCTTAATTGATGTTTTTTCAAATCAACGTGTACGGACAACATAATTGGACCTAAACAAACATTTTTTGACTCTTTTTTTTTTCATTGTGTAGAGAATTGTCTGAAGTTTGGGACCATATAATTTTTTTTACAAGAAACTTAACCAATACAAAGTTATTAAAAAACCAAAAAAACCTGATCTTTCAAGTTTAAGGCCTAGTTTGCTTAGAAATTAATTTAAAAATAACAAACTTAATCCAATTTTAACAAAAAATATATATCTAGAAAGTAGACATTGTGTTCTCTAATGGGTTTTAATTTTATAGACTAATTCAGAAAAAAAGTTCATCATCTATGTTGTCAAAGTTGGACATTTTTTTTCAGTTTGCCTTAGTTTTTTAGTTGCAGGTCAAAAGCTAAGGCTCAGATTGCCAAGCCTTTCCCAAGCCTAAAACCGGGGCTAGATTTGGTTTGGGAGATCAACTTTTAAATAACGCGTATGCGTTATAGAAACACGTACGCATTATTTAAATGAAACACATACGCGTTTCATAACGCATACGCATTATGTTTTGCCCGTTGGCAGAAAGCAACGCGTACGCGTTTTAAAAATATAACGCGTACGCGTTTCATAACGCGTACGCGTTTGTATAATAGCCGTTTTTTCCTAATTTGAAAAATACTGTTAAAACACGATTTTCTTGCAACATTCTTTTTCTGTAGTACGGACCGAAAGTGTCATTTTCTGCGTTTTTTATTGCAAATTTGTCTTGTGCAGGGCATATTCTATTCAAATTGTTGGAAGAGTAAAAGTGCAAGTTAAATTTTCTGAAGTGGAATCAAGTGCAAGAACTTTTTACAAGAAGATTTGGAAAAAGTGAATTTTTGGATGTACTCATGATGATTTTGTACTTCAGAGTTTATAGAAAAAATAATCTTCATAGTACATAGTTTTATTTGAATATTTGAAGGAGGTGGCAATTTTAAAATAGGTTTCTTGAATTATTGTTTTTGTCATCAAAGAGGGTTTGGTAACCATGGGTGATAAGAAAAGACAAAGAAAAAGATGTAGGAAGGTAATGACACCCGAAGAAATTCAAGCAAATAAAGATAAGGAGGTAAAAAGACAAAGGGAAAGGAGACAAAGGATTCATCAAATGAAAGATTTGGAAGCATCTAGTTCTAAGAATGTCGAAGAGGAAGCCATGAATGATGAAATCAATGTAGATGATGCAAATGTGGAGATGGTGAATATGGAAGAAAATGCAACTATGGAGACAAACCCAAATGTGCCTTCAACTTCAACTTTGAATGATATGCAAATAACTTCGGGTGTGTCTTCAAATCCACCTCCCAATGATATGGAAAATGTGCCTATTCAAACAATCTATCCAGGTATGTCTTCAAACCCAAGTTTTTATAATATTGATATTGCTTGTTTAGAAGAAGCTGGATACACAATTGATGAGATTAATAATACTAGTGTTGAAACAATACAGAAACAAGAAAATGATGAAATTATATCTTATGAGAATGTAAATGAGAATGAAATCCCTAATATTGATGAAAATGAGAATGAAATCCCTTTTACATTTGAAAATGAAAATGAAACCCCTTGTGTGAATGAAAATGAAACTCCATCTATGGATGAAGGTGAAAATGTTTTTTTAACAATTGAAACAAATGTGTTAAATAACCTTCGTGGTAAAGTTTCTTCAAGACAAATTAGAAATTATGGAAATAAAATATATAAAATGTTTTGTTATAGAAAGAAATTAGGATTCCAATGTCAACTCATGGTGCAATTGATGAGAATGTTTAAAATGAGAAAAGTGATGAAAAAATTAGGTGTTTTTGTAAAACCAAAAAAGAAAGATGATTCAGTAGAACAAGTCATATCTAGTGTTGCTAATGCTATTGATGTTATTGGTAAGAAAAGTTGATCAAAAGATAAGAATGCGGCTCGCCGTGCAATAACAACTGCTCTAGTTGATAAAACAACTTCAAATAAAAGAATGTTAAGTAAGATTAGTAAATGTATAAACTTAAATCCTAGAACTTTGATAAGAGCTGCTAAAAGAAGATAAAGTATTGAAAAAGATCCTATTAATCAATGTTGGAGTTTTAGTGGTAGACTCCCAAGATCAGACATGAAATTAACTAATGAAATTAAATCTTTAATCGAAAAATTTTGGTATGATAATACAAGAGTATCACCTAACATTAGAGATGTCTTAAAATTAAGGGTGGGTTCCAAAATTCGTGAACCTCATCCAAAGTATCTCTTAGATATGACTCAAACTGAATTATATAAAAAAAATTTAGATGCTTCAATCTTACCATTGAATATTAGCATAAGTCAAAGATCATTTGAAAAGTGTAAACCTTGATATGTTAGAATTAATAAGCAACAAATCTCTTGTTGTTGTAAGACTCATGTACAATTTCATTATTATTATGATATATTTCGATATATACGTTGCACTTTGCATGCTAACCAAATTATGCAGGAAATTTGTGGTATTACTATGCCACCTGAAAGAATCAAAGATTTTATAGCAGGTTTGTTTTGTAATCCCTCTTTAAATGGAAACTCATTTTTTTTAAAAGGATGCATTTATGGAGAATGCGATAGATGTGGTGACTTTTCATTATTAGGAGAATGTATGCATGAAAGTAGTTTAGATGAATTTGGAAAACAATTAGTGGATGTAAAAAAATTTAAAAATATTGAGTATTCTTTAAAAGATGGTAAAATTGGAAAATGTGTTGAGCTAATTGTGGAAAAAGTTAGTGTGCATGCTTTTATTACTGAATTTAAAGATAAGTTTGTACCTAAATATGTTCAACACTCTCAGAATGCTCATTGGCTTGATAATCAATTTCGTTTATATAAAAACACATTTCCAATTGGAACTATATTGTCAATTGTTGATTTTGCTGAAAATTATACTCTTGCTCCACAAGAAGAAATCCAATCACAATATTATAATTCAGTGCAAGTAGCTATATTTGTTCACATTGTTTATAGACATGCTGAAGATAGTACAGAAGATAATATAATTTTTTTGAAAGAGTACCATTTTTATGTAAGTGATAATCGATTACATTCATATGAGTTTGTACAATATTGTTTTGATATATTTAATAAAAATTTAAAAGAGAGAGGAATTCAAATGCTAGAACATCTGGCGGCCTATATCAATGGCCAATTCAAAAATGAATGTTTTATTATTGTAGAGTTCATATGAAAATATCCAAACACATATGGAGTTTTTTGAATGGGTCATGGTAAGGGAGAAAACGATGGAGCAGGTGCATGTGTAAAAAGATCTCTTGCTAGAGAGCAACTAAAATTTGAGGATGCTGCAAAATTTAGAAATGCACGTGCAATTGTAGATTGGTGCAATACCAAATTATCTACAAGAACAAGTGAGAAATCAATAACTCGACGCTTCTTTTGGTTAGTTGAAGAAAATGATATTTTTTCTCGACAGGATTGTGAAACAATTAATGGAAGTGCAAAATGGCATTCATTTAAGAGTTTGAATGCAAACACATGGACAATATGGACAAGGGAGTTGGTATGCTATTGTCAATTTTGTATTGTAGGTGATTGGTAGGCATGTGAAAATATGGAATGGGCCTAACAATGCAAACAAAGAGCTTTAACTCCTACATTGGACACATGTTCATTATGAAATGACAATTGAAGATAATCAAGTGTTCGTGATCAGATGATTATGACTATGTTTCGAGGATTCATGTTGTTGCACATTATTTATTGAGTTGAATTTTGTATGTATGCATGTCATATGGTTAAATATAAGTCACTTTTTAGTTTGAATTTTGCATTTATTTTGTAGGACATATGCCTGCTATGTAACTCAAGGAATGAAGAGTGCATAGAAAATCAAGTTATTAAAAGTTGAGAGAAAACATAAGTTGGCATATATTATAGATGATGAACTTTGAGTATCCAACCTGTTCAAAGGGTTGCTGGCACTGGCTCAAAATATTTGATGAGAAAGAATGATGGCTCGCATTTGAAGATTATGAAAGACACAAGAAGATTATGCATTATTCACATTTGATTTTGGCAACCAATATAAAACTAGTTAGATATCAAAGGAGGCCTGCTAATAAAGTTTTATGGACAATTTCAATGGATGATCATGAGACAATCATAGATGCATTAAAGAGAGGATGCAGATGGTACAATAGAGTAAATAAAGACAGAAGTATATCTAATGATATATTTAATTGATATATATATATATATTTGTTCTAATCATTTTAATTAAAGTTTATATCATTTTTGTTTCAGGTCTCCAAATTAGATGCTTTACAAAAAAGAGAGGAGATGCACATATATTACAATGGAATTTCAATCTAGAGACAGGTAACTATATATAGTTCTAGATACATTTAATTGATACTTTATAATTGATTTCATATCCCCTTAAGCCATTCTCTTAAAACCCCTTAAGTCATCCTCTTATGTACCATTAATCCATCCTTTTGCAGCCCCTTAAGTCATTCTATCAACTACCATTAATCCATCCTCTTAGGACCTTGGAATCCATACCCTCATATATCTACCCTTAATTTGTCCACTTGCATCCACTTAAGTCACTCACTCAACACCTCTTAATTCATCCTCTTAGGACCCCTCAATCATCTCATATATCTACCCTAATCCATCCACTTGCATCCTTAAGTCACCTCCAACACCCCTTTAATCCACTTTTAACTCATTTTAGGTTTAGGTTTATGGTTTAACCATTCTATCAACTCCCTTAATCCAATCTTCTTGCATCACTTTAATCTTTGCCTTCAACTCCCTTAATCCACCCTCTTACATCACTTCTTTAACTCATTTTAGGGTTTAGGGTTTAGGTTTAACTCATTCTATCAACTCACCCATCCACCCTCTCGCATCCCCTAATCCAATCTCATGTAAGTTAACCATTTAGGTTTAGGTTTAGGGTTTAACTCATTCTATCAACTCCTTAATCCACCTCTGTAACCTCTTTAATCCACCCTCTTATGTAAGTTAACTTATTTTAGGGTTTAGGGTTTATGGTTTAACTCATTCTATCAACTCCCCTTAATCCACCCTCTTGCATCACTTTAACTTATTCTCTCAACTCCCCTTAATCCACCCTCTTACATCACTTTAACTCATTTTAGGGTTTAGGGTTTAGGGTTTAACTCATTCTATCAACTCACCTTAATCCACCCTCTTGCATCCCCTTAATCCACCCTCTGATGTAAGTTTAACTCATTTTAGGGTTTAGGGTTTAGGGTTTAACTCATTCTATCAACTCCCCTTAATCCACCCTCTTGCATCCCCTTAATCCACCCTCTTAAATCACTTTAACTCATTTTAGGGTTTAGGGTTTAGGGTTTAACTCATTCTATCAACTCCCCTTAATCCACCCTCTTGCATCCCCTTAATCCACCCTCTTATGTAAGTTTAACTCATTTTAGGGTTTAGGGTTTAGGGTTTAACTCATTCTATCAACTCCCCTTAATCCACCCTCTTACATCCCCTTAATCCACCCTCTTATGTAAGTTTAACTCATTTTAGGGTTTAGGGTTTAGGGTTTAACTCATTCTATCAACTCCCCTTAATCCACCCTCTTGCATCACTTTAACTCATTTTAGGGTTTAGGGTTTAGGGTTTAACTCATTCTATCAACTCCCCTTAATCCACCCTCTTGCATCCCCTTAATCCACCCTCTTATGTAAGTTTAACTCATTTTAGGGTTTAGGGTTTAGGGTTTAACTCATTCTATCAACTCCCCTTAATCCACCCTCTTGCATCCCCTTAATCCACCCTCTTACATCACTTTAACTCATTTTAGGGTTTAGAGTTTAGGGTTTAACTCATTCTATCAACTCCCCTTAATCCACCCTCTTGCATCCCCTTAATCCACCCTCTTATGTAAGTTTAACTCATTTTAGGGTTTAGGGTTTAGGGTTTAACTCATTCTATCAACTCCCCCTTAATCCACCCTCTTACATCACTTTAACTCTATTTAGGGTTTAGGGTTTAACTCATTCTATCAACTCCCCTTAATCCACCCTCTTGCATCCCTTCAACTCATTCTATTGGCTCCCCTTAATCTACCCTCTTGCATCCCCTTAATCCACTCTCTTACATCCTTTTCAACTCATTCTCTCAACTCCCCCTTAATCCACCCTCTTACATCACTTTAACTCATTTTATCAACTCCCCTTAATCCACTCTCTTACGTCGCTTTAACTCATTTTATGAACTCCCCTTAATCCACCCTTTTGCATCCCTTCAACTCATTCTATCAGCTCCCCTTAATCTACCCTCTTGCATCCCCTTAATCCACTCTCTTACATCCTTTCAACTCATTCTTCAACTCCCCCTTAATCCACCCTTCACATCACTTAACTCATTTTATCAACTCCCTTAATCCACTTCACGCCGCTTAACTCATTTTAGAACTCCCTTAATCCACCTTTGCATCCCTTCAACTCATTCTATTAGCCCCTTAACTCCACCTCTTGCATCCCCTTAATCCACCCTCTTGCATCCCTTCAACTCATTCTATCACCTCCCCTTAATCTACCCTCTTGCATCCCCTTAATCCACTCTCTTACATCCTTTCAACTCATTCTCTCAACTCCCCCTTAATCCACCCTCTTACATCACTTTAACTCATTTTATCAACTCCCCTTAATCCACCCTCTTGCATCCCCTTAATCCACTCTCTTACATCGCTTTAACTCATTTTATGAACTCCCCTTAATCCACCCTCTTGCATCCCTTCAACTCATTCTATCACCCCTTAATCTACCCTCTTGCATCCCCTTAATCCACTCTCTTACATCCTTTCAACTCATTCTCTCAACTCCCCCTTAATCCACCCTCTTACATCACTTTAACTCATTTTATCAACTCCCCTTAATCCACCCTCTTTCATCCCCTTAATCCAACCTCTTAGGTCCCCTTAATCCATCCTATGGCTAACATCATTTGAATTTGTATGGAATTTACTATATGCAGTTCTTTTCTTGCATGAATTTTTTACTTAAATGACTCGTAAAAGTTGTAGTTACTTACATTAATTATTTTTGCAAGTTCTCATCAAGTCGGTCTACAATGTGATTGTTGAACTGAAAAACTATTTTATCTGGAGACTATGTAAATATCAATTTTTGGTATTCACCTAAAAGTTGATAAGCTTTAATTGTATCTACATGCACATATATGTTTCATCATGTTATATAGTTGTACATTAAACTTCTTGATGTACATTATATATGTTTGTTCGATGTCACTTTTTAAATATCTTATTCAAATTGTATAGATTATACATATTTCATGTGTCTTCTATTTACCACATTTTATATAATTATTCAATTGTATAGATTATACATTAAATATACATACAAGGAGATGGTTTTTTGTTTATTGATTCAGATATTTGCTATGTAATTGGAAAATAGTTAGAATTACTTGCCCTTAATTTATTATGAATATGATTTAAGAAACTATTTAAGGAATGTTTTAATTTGTCACCTAACCATCTGATAAGTATATATATATATGAAATTTGATTCTAGATAAGAATTATTATATAGTGCATGTATTACTTGAAAATTTGATAAAATATAAATATATAGATATGTATATAAATGCATATAATTATGAAAATGAACATAACATGATCTCATAATTGACTGCATATATAATCATCATATTAAAGTCAACTGATATAAATAAACACACATATATGATAATAACATGTTCAAAATAAAACTAGAGATCTACATAGTCCATAAAATTTATATGTCAAGTCCAACACATATATTGAAATGAAACTAGAGGTTTGTAGTCCATAAAATATAAAACTATCTAACTCTCAGGCTGATCGGTCAAATCAAGTCTCCTCTTTGTTCCACGTTGACTAGATGTACCTGCATCATGCTGTAAAAGAGTTCAAGAAACTCGAAATTAGATTTAAATTTATTTAGAAATTTTGATATAATTAAACATATTTAAAATTGAAAATATAAACTTTTAGATAAAAAAACTAATTAAATATCGACTAAATATATTAAAAATGATTTCTAGTATGCATAAATTACCATATGGTCATGTGAATCAACTGGCACATTTTCTTCAACAGGTAACATAACTGTCTGTTGAGAAGATGCAAATGCCTGATCCACTATATCCTGCATATTCATATAAAGCAAACAATATGTGAAAACCTTGAATATATATATATATATATATAAAATGTTCGTAAAATTTGTATAGGAGATTTAAAGTAAAGTTTACAACCTCGAATGATATGACCTCATGATCACGCACCTGAGATTGCCCATGAATAGATGTCAATGATGTCTCAGGTGCGCGGCCCGCCATGGTTATCTCATCAAATCCCTACATATAGATGTACAACAGTTCATATAGATCATTCACACATGTGTATGTAAATGTAAAAATTAAATTAGATCTATGATGTGTATTTAATTTAAACTTAACAAACTTTTGAAAGCATGCACCTGAGCTGATGATGTCTCAGGAGCGCTCACCACTGTAACTTGTGGCTCGTCAATACTAGGAATAGTATGACTTCCCTGCATCTAGATATAATATATCAATTCACACATGTGTACAAATTCAAATTAAATTATATATATATATATATATATGGACACACAAATTATTTAATATATTTTGGTTCAAGTACCTGTTGAAAAGGTGAGCCCAAATCTACAGCACTCGACATATACACACGATGATGATATTGAGTTTCGGGCATCACGTCATCATGTGTCTATACACCAAACACAAAATTATTGAATTAATATTATATTATATATATAGTTTGATGTTATATTATTTACATGAATTTTTTACATTTCAAACTTGAATTAAATTTAAGTTCAAAAGATGAACATACCTGTGTGGGACGATCCTCAGAATATAGTAAATTTAGGTATGATCCCGCCCCAGATGCATGTGCCTCACCTGAAGTGGATGTCTGAGTATCCCTATAGCCCGAGCCTCCATGCTCTGTATTGGCCACTTCAGTGGCCGCGTGTGTAGTCTGTTGAGTGAGATGTCCTGAAAGTGAACTCAATGCTCCTAGTGTAGATAACATGGTTTGCTGCTGAAATGCAGCGGGAATACCAGGAGAAGGAGGAGGAACAAGAGGCGCAACTGGAGCACGTCGCTGAGGATCGACACGTGCTCCTAGTCTATGTTGGGGCATGCCACGCCCAGCTCCCTGAAATGACCTCATATCAAAATAGTTGGGTTTTTTACCCAACTCAAACTCAGCCCATAACTTTCTCAAAAAATATAAGGGCACCTCACTGTTGCCATGTGGTGGAGTATCAAACACCATCCACCATCTCTCCCAAAAATTTGCAGCTATCTGCGGGTGCCTACACCATAAAATTGAAATTCTTTTTTTTGTGGGTGGTATTGGTTCGTTTGTTTGGGGGTTCACAAAATATTGGCACATAGCTTGTTTAGTGATTTTTAGGTCATTGATTTCTTTATATGACAGCCCATCTGCATAGAATTGTCTCCTCTCTTCTCTCCATTGATGGAACCTATCTAGGTCCGCATCGATAGATCAAACATAATCGACAATAGTTTGCATTGTAGATGCAAACCGTGCGAGATGTGGAGGGATTCTAGTCTCATTTTTTATGAGATCTATGTTCCCTTGAATCACAACTAAGTTGGCTCGAATATTGTCTCTTAGTTGATTTTGGTCAAATGGAGGAGGGGGTGGGGGTTCAGGTGGTGGAGAATGCGGAGGTGAGTGAGGCATATCCTCATGTGGTGGGGTGGCGTGTGCACCAGGATCTATAGGAATTTCTGGATTAGGCATGAAATCCTCTAAAGTGAAAAGTGGATCCATGGACGAGAAATGATATGGCAACTGCATGTTAAACAATTAAAAAAATATATATCAACAAACTAATTAAATAATGCACACAATTTCAAAGTTATTTAAAAATCACATTGAACATGCACAAATTCAAAATATATTTCATTTGAAGACCATTCAATTTATAACATTAAAAAATCATAGCATTAAAAATTCATATTATAAATGAGAGTTGAATAGAAACCGATAGTCACTTAAGAACTATAAATGAGAGTTGAATAAAAATAGAAGGTTAGTAGAACAAGTGATGAAAAATATTGAAAATCATTGAAGACAATTCATAAATCAATCATGAGAAATTCCATATAGGGATAGTAATTAAGATACATTGAATTATTATCCAAGTGACTCCTACAATACCTATTTTTTATAAGTTTTAAGTGTCTCTCTTGGAACCTATGGTTTGTAATTCATGTACAAATTAGAGTTAGGTTGGGTTAGGGTTAGGGGGAGTTTAGGGTTGGAGCTTAAAGACTGGGTTATAGGCCAGGGTTAGTCAGGGAGGGTTGGTTAGGGTTAAGGGAAGGGAGGGTTAGCTTAATAGGGGTTAAGGTTAGGGTTAGAGCTATCTTAGCAGGGTTATGGTTAGGAAAAGGGTAAAAATTAGAGTTACGATTGGGGTTAAGGTTAAAACATGAGTTAGGGTTGAGGATAGGGTTCAGGTTAGGGTAGTAAGAACTAGAGTTAGTTTTGGGGTTAGGGTTATGGTTAAGGTTAGAGCTAGGGTTAAAATTATGGTTAGGGTTAAGGTTAGAGATAAAATTATGGTTAAGGTTAGGGTTATGATTAGAGATTGAGTTAGGGTTACGGTTAGTGTTTGGGTTAAAATTAGATTAAGGGTTATGGATAGGGTAACAATAAGAATTGGAGTTATGGTGGGGATTAGGGTTATGGTGAAAATTAGTGTTAGGGTTAAGATTAGGGTTTGGGTTAAGATTAGAGATAGAATTAGGGTTAGGGTTAGGGTTATGGGGTTGAGGGTGAAGTAAGTCTCTAATTTCTCCAACTGGGCCTGAGAAAAATCTTGTCACTACAATCAAACTTAGGTGCATAAAGTTTTTTAGCTTACTTTTTATCTCCCTATTCTTCAATTTCTATATTCCTTGCTCATTTCTTGTAGATGGAACTTCTTACCATATTGAAACATTTTTCAAAAGATAAGGCTTCTCTCATATATTTTCATTGATTCAAATATTTTTCTATTAATCTATATTGTTTCTCCTTAATAGATTATTCCTAAGGGATGAGGGGAATGGTTTCAAATTCTTCTTCATCTTCCTATAAAACATGGGGTTTTAGGAATTCAAAAGGGTGTCACATGTTGCTCTACTTTTTTTTTTTGTTGATTTTTCCCTCCTTTTGGGATTTTTTATGATTAAATATTCAACCAACTTCCTAGAATTAGCCCATTTGACTCCTTTAGCCTTGATTTAGAATTTGAAAATTCTTTTAGAATTCCTCTTTTTCTCCTTACCCTTTTTTCAATAAAATTTTATGATACCTAAAATATTTCTTATTTCTCATTGGACTTACAAAAATAAAATAGGGAAATGACTATAATATTTAAGTACATGTTATGAGTGCCCTAGTTATGGGGCCACTAGTGTTATATAATAAAGAATGTAATTTTAAAGTGGCATTGATAAAAAGGTTTGTACATGTAGGTTTATTTTGGAGCTTGTAAAAAGGAAAGAAATTAAAAGATAGCTATTTAATTAAATCCTAAGATTGAGAGTGGTATTCTTGTTTATCCATTAATTTTACTTGAATAGATTGGACACCATATTTTCCTATCACTAGAGATTAGAGGAGGGAACCCCATTTATTTCCATATATAGTTAATGGATGAAAATTCATAAATCAATCATGAGAAATTCCATATAGGGATAGTAATTAAGATACATTGAATTATTATCCAAGTGACTCCTACAATACCTATTTTTTATAAGTTTTAAGTGTCTCTCTTGGAACCTATGGTTTGTAATTCGTGTACAAATTAGAGTTAGGGTTGGGGTTAGGGTTAGGGATAAGTTTAGGGTTAGGCTTAAGATTGGAGTTAGGGTTAGGGTTATAGATAATTAGGGTTAGGGATAAGGTGAGGGTTAGGCTTAATATTGGGGTTAGGGTTAGGGTTAGAGTTAGAATTAGGGTTAGGTTTGGGTTAAAATTAGAGTTATTTTTTGGGCATAGGTTTAGGGTTATGGTTAGGAAAAGGGTAAAAATTAGAGTTACGATTGGGGTTAAGGTTAAAACATGAGTTAGGGTTGAGGATAGGGTTCAGGTTAGTGTAAGAGTAAGAACTAGAGTTAGTTTTGGGGTTAGGGTTATGGTTAAGGTTAGAGCTAGGGTTAAAATTATGGTTAGGGTTAAGGTTAGAGATAAAATTGTATTAGGGTTTCTAATTTTAGCTCACCTAAGGGGAGAGAGGTTTCTAAGAGGTTTCTAGTTTTACGTTTTAGGGTTTAGATTTCTAAGTTATGTCCAATTTAGGTTTAGATAAAATATAGTTTTCAATTTATAATTTAACGTTATTTATTTTTTAAATACAATTTAAAACTATTAAAAATTGAAATAAAATGCATTAAACAAAAAAAACTTAAATACTAATTTAAAAACAAAAAAACAAGATACAAGGCAAAAAAGGGCAGAAATCAACTAACCTGTAGGTCTCAGAGGTCAAGTGTGTTGACGGGAGGAGCGAGCAACAGCCTCTAAACGCGTACGCGCTCTTGCTTGACCTCTCTCGGTTCGCCAAAAACAGTGGATAAAATGAAAAGCCAGCAGTTTATTTAAAAAAATAAATACTTTTCAATAACGCGTACGCATTTACAAACACGTATTCGTTTGTAACGCGTACGCATTTCATAACGCGTACGCGTTTTAGGCTCGCGTACCCGTTCCTTAGCGCTTACGCGTTTGGATTTAGGTTCGGGTACCCATTCCATAACGCATACACGTTTTTTAAAAACGCGTATGCGTTTACTACAATATTTTTTTTGTTGCCCGAAATTTCCCCTCTTCATGTACTCAACTTCTTGCTTTTACCCATACAAAATAATCTAATTTATATAACTAAATGCAAAATAAAAATAAAAATTAAGCCTTTAAATGATGATTCATTGTTGAAACTACCAATGTCCTCTTTTTGTATTTTAGAGAAATGAACATAGCTACAACTCAATGAGTGTTTGTATAACAATAATAGTCTGACTATGCATAAAATATAAATTGCAACCCATAATATGCAAATTATGTAACTTATGTAAGACTACAACAATTTGAATCCACTTCATATGTATATTCTTTAACTTACCAACAATCCTTCTTGTGCCAATAAATAGTAAAATACATTAAGTAGCATAATGGATGAAATTTCTAAGCTTATAACTTGTTATTGGTCAGCCTAAACAATTCAAGAAACATTGTGTTGGTTTTTTTAGGGCTTGTACCCTTAATGACTAGCTTACGGGAACATAGAAAGATGATTCTTTCCAAAAAGACTCAACAAATTACTCTAAGGAAAGATACAACAAACTAATTTATATATTGTGAAATAATTTAAGGGTAAGTTCAAGAAGTTGGGTCCGCTTTTTGGTCAAAAAGTGTAAGTGTTTTTCATGAAAATTAAATTTTGTCATACTTGGAGTAACAATTTGAAGCACTTGCACATATAATCTTAAGAAATTCTAGTAATATGCATTGTAATATTTTGAGTCTAGTTTTCAAATATATAATTTAATCTAATACCCATGATATGATACAAGTTAATTTTGTATAGGATGTTCAAAAATCACTTTTTAAAAGTCATTTTTAAGGCCATATAACATGCACGTGTATGACAAGCATAATTTGACCCAAATACAATAAATTTTCTATTACTTTTGAGGAAATATGTTTATTATAGCTAAGTTTGATGAGGAAATTTTTTATAAAAAATTCTAAATATATATTTTATAATTTATTTTTTATTGGCCCTAATTGCTATTTTTGGAAAGCCCTCGTGTATGACAAACATAATTTGAGATAAACTAATCATAAAATGTTTTTTTTTCATTTAAAGAACGATGTCTAGATTGATGACATGTAATTCTTTTTTAAATTAAAAATAAATTTAAAAGTTATTAAAAAATGCTAATACACATTTCAAGTTTCTGGACCAATTTCCTCAAAAATTAATTTATAAATAGAAAAAAGTTCAATGATAAAAAATTATATATTTGAAAGCTATACATCATCATCTAAATGGATTTCAATTTCATCAAAGAATTGAAAAAAAATCATCAACCATATATTGCTAAACTCAATTTTTCTCTTGTTGTTTTCATGGCATTGTACTTGAAGGTCCAAGGCTAAGGGTTGGTTTCCAATCCCAAGACAAAAGCAAAGCCATGAGTTTCAAATTTCAAAATTTATGAAACACATATCTACTCCAAAATGCATACTCATTCTAAAATAATAAAAAGTATTATGTAATTATAAAGAAGTACTTGTTTAAAAATGAAATGGGTACCCATTTCATACAAGTAAAAATTTAGGTTTCAGAGCTTGATCCTAAATGAAACCCATTTTTTTATGAAATGGGTACTCGTTCTTGTCAATATTTTTTTAAGCCCGACACTTCCACTAAAAGTAGACCCAAATTTTTGCACTTACCCTTAATGTGGTTAAATCACCACTTATGTCTCCTTTGCAAGACTAATTTATGTTGTAGCACTAACATTCTAATAAGTACAAAAATCAATATATTTCAAAATACAAATCTTCAACATGGGTTGCATTAACGAAGTAAGATATCTATAATATATTAAGGTTGTGAATATTTTTGCAACAGTCAACCAAGGAATAAACTAAATATAAGAATGCAAACAATTTCATTTTAGAGTAAAGTATTTTAGCCTTTTAATGATTATCAATAAGGAATAATGAAACTTGCCAAAATATTATTAAAATAATGTCTGCCCATTATACAAATATATTTGGATAAACTGATAAATATAACTATAATACCAAATTGAAATATATTCAAACGAAATAATTAAAATTGGAAACTAAAAGCTAATTAAACTCTATAAATCCTTAGGTCTTTGGCACAACTTTTGAGATCTTCAATATGATCCTAAAATAATCTTTCTACATATATGTAATTCTTAGATGGAATATGTAATTCTCCAAGCCACACTCCTAGGAAATTAGCCAAACAAACCATTTTTTAACAAAACAAGAATGAATTCATTGCCATGATACGATAATAACATGTCGCAATATACACCAATGTTGTTTCAAACATGAAAACATACATAGGACAACATCAACATTGCTCCAAGGAAGGCGACACTAGTAAAATACTGACCATCATGTGATGAAGCCACCATGATGAACCACAATGATGATTGAATACTAACACATGATGGCATTCTCTTGCAAACACAACACATGGATAGAATGACATAACCATCCATGTTGAATAAAATACCTTACACACATGAAAAAACTCACCACACCAAGGGAAACCTACACAAAAGGTAAAGCCACTAGGAGATATCTTACCTTGACTAGCTAGAATGATCATCAATTCCCTAGACACGAGGCACACTAACCAAGGAAAAAGTAGGGAAAGAATCTCACCAAAGACACCCAAATACATGGGCCAACCTCCATAAGAGATTATTGTTGGAAAAATTATTATGATTGATGTCAAAGGCAATTTATGATGACTGAACTATGGATCTAAGTTTGACACCCACAATGTGAAGACACAAACAAAATTAAAATGTATGTAATGTGGGCCAACCTCTTTTTGTGTGGCATCCACTTTAGTGGGATTTAAAAATTAAAAATACATTTTATTTTATTTTTGAAAGAGGGACGACCCCCCTTGAGTGATGTGCCCACCTTGGGCATGCAATAATAAAATAAATAAAAATTATTTGATGATGTTGGGTTGAACCCCCCTTGGAGGAGTTGCCTCCATTGGGTGAAGAGGTGTTTGGACAAATATAATGGAGGGTTGAGAGAGAGGGAAAGACAATCAATTCAAGGAATATTATTCATAGGAAAAGAAAAATAAAAAAATGTTTGAGTAGATTTACAAGAGATATGTGAGCATATTTATGAGAGGTTTTTAGTGCCAATTTTGTGAAAATAGAAGAGAAATCAAAGCAAGATCATGCTGTTTGTATGAGAAAAAATATTGAATACTATATTGCAGATTTATTAGTGATTGTATTGTGGATTTATGAGCAGTTGTTAAGGGAAGATCTAAGAGGAAGTCACAAAAAAATTATCATATTATTCACTTGGAGGTTGGAACTTCCTAATTGAGGAGATCGAGAGGTTGGAGCCTCTTATTAGAAGAGATTGACATCTCTTGCTGGGTTGGTGCTCAGTAGTGGGGATTGGAGTCTCCAATGGGTTGGTGCTTACAAAATTTGTAAGAATATTTATAAAAGCAATATTTTGTCATGGTTTTCTCCTATAAGGGTTTCCTTGTAAAATTGTGTGTTCTTCCTGCTAGATCTTGCATGTATGTTATTGCTATGGATGGTTAAGTTCTTAGGTAATATTGTTGTGATTGATTAAGTGGTGAAAGGAAAATTTTTTCTATACTAATTCATCCCCCTCTCAGTATAAGTGTGTGATTCATCAATCACTACATTAGGAGGAACAAACCCACTAACAATGGGTTTGACGAATAGTCACTTTCATGCAATTGCATGCTTCCCAAAGAAAAAGATGACAATACTTCTAGATAAAAACACATGTCAATAAAGTGACAACATGAACTCACGAGGATAAGGAAAAAAAAATGTATACAAGGTTTCTCCAAAAATTATCCAAAATACCCACAAAATAGAGGACACCAATATTCAATAAGGACATTATACCTAGAAATGACACTAGTGTGACTAATGAAGTGTCCCCAAATGTTAGAGCCCTAAAAATATGCTAGAGTCTAGAAACATTTTATAACCATATTATTATGTTGTTGTCCTAGCCAAAGATTGAAGGGATGGCCATTTATAGGTCTCAAACCAAAGGAAAAATCTTAAGACTTGCAAAAAAAAAAGAATACAACATGCATAGACTTGAAATGACCAAAAATGACAGAGAAACCAAGGTGGATGACCACACTCGATCTCCAACACATAACCAAAAGAAAGAGACACTTTCCAAGGATTGGGAGGTCTACAAGGGACTCCAAAATGAGTCCAAGGAATTGAGGTATGAAGGGGAGTGTTCCCAACTTATCCAATCACATTCCAACCACAAGGAGAACCCAAATGACACCCCATTGAGGTGATTCTCACACTCACACATAAGGCTAGAAGAACAATAACAACATGCAATGTAAAATATTATAATTAAATTTTTCTATCACATCACATTCATTTTTAACCCAAATCTAGATATGATCTGGGTTCATTTTAGCCAATGTAATAATGAAAAATATTTAAAACATGTGTTTTTAACACTAACATCAATACATGGTAACAATTAATAATCTATATTCTTGCTTTTCCCTCTTGTAGAAGGTTGTTGTTGGTTTTTGTAGGTGATCCTAGAGGCTTGAGTCCTTGCATGACTCTAACATGGTATGAGAGCTTCATAATTGCAAAACCCCTTCTCATATCTAAGGGCAATTCAAACTTTAGATTTTATAATGTGCAATTGTGGCCCGGTTTCCTGTTTGTGATTTTTTATTGTAGATTTATTTTTGAGCTTGTTGGTGCATATCTAAGCTCACTGTTGAATTCAGAAAATTCAAGAAAGTTATTTTTTCCTTTTGTTTTGTCTAAATCAAACATTTGAGGCAAAATCTATGAGGATTTAAAGTGGGAGGTTCATTGCTAGATCCAACAAGAAGCCATCATTTTAGAGCATTTTGGGTCAAATTTGACCTTTCCATTGAGCTTAAAAGGCCCAAAAACCTCTATTTTGATATATAAAACTTCATTTTTGGCGTTAGAAATTTTCTAGTGATTTTTTTAAATTTTTAACCAATTATCTTAAATTTGATGTCCAAATAACCTTCATCAAAATACTATGTTAAATTTGATGGCTAAATGACCTCCAACAGGTCGCTCTAATATGTCCCCTGCTTCATCAATAATTTTGAATTTGCAGTCTAACTTCAAACAACCATATAACTTGGTCATACAAACTCCTTTCTTTGAATCTTTTTTTGATTTCGGGTAGAATTTCATGCTCTTCATCATGGTGCATCTGGTTTTTGATTTTGATGTCTAGTTTTTAAAAAATTTGTAGATTATCATAGGTGTTGTTAAGTCGTTCTCATTTTGGGAACTTCTGGGGCTTTGTTCTTGCTTTTATGGTAACATTTTTGGGTGAATTTTTTGAAACTGCATAATTTTTTGTGAATTTTCTAGTGATGTGATCATGTTGATCCCATTCCATGTAAAGAATTTACTTTGAGCTTGTGGCCAATTTTGACATATGTTTGTACTAAGATCAAGTCCACTTTGCTATTTTTGGAAAGTGGCACCTATAAATGTACTACATATGAAGTCCCATATCATATTATTGGGGGGATTATTGATTTATTTATTGTGGGGTCTCTTGGTGTATTGGTTTGATATATTTGCTTGTGCTCTTTCATTTTCATGGATCATTCTATGGTTCCTTTGCTAACTCATATAACTATTTAACATGACATCAACATGCATGGAGTATACTAATGAATAAAGGTAACTCTTTATACGTTGAAAATAAGGTACCTAAACCTACAGATGATGAGAAAAAGATAAAATAAATGATTGAAAATACCAAAGCTCTTAGATGTCTTTGTAAACTAATTTCTCAGGATTTATTGTTTCAAATTGAATTATGTAAGAATTCTCATGGGCTTGGGACAAATTGAAAATAACATATGGTTCTACAGATGAAGTAAGACTTGGTTATCAACATCATAATTAATTAATGATCCTTGATCTTAAGAACTTTGACAACATCTAGGACTACATCACTAAGGTTAATGATCTAAAAGAGTGATGTAAAGAATGTGGAATTGATAAGAAGGAAATTCAATTGGTCTACAATTCACTAAACAAACTTGGTCCTGATTATGCTACTTTTGTTTCTAGCTTTCAGACTCATAGGTTGACTATGGGGTCTGCATATACTACACCTTCATTTGCATCACTTTTTGAGATGTTAATACATGAGCAACAAAATCTTATCTCGATGGGTCTCATCAAGTCTTCTAAATCTCAAGAATTGTTAGGTAGTTAGGTGAAAGAATCAAACAATATTAATAAGAAACAAAAGAAATCAAAGAACTGTAGTGCCCTTCCATTCTCACCGTGGATGTACATGTAGTTTGGCCTTGGAACTCAGAGATGAAGGTAAAGTAATAAGGATATTTAAAGGTATGTGCTAATGATGTTAAACAATTGATCTATTTTATGATATAATATATGATGTTAGATGCATTGTTATGATTAGTATGCGATTATTTTATCATGACCATTATGTGATTATCATTCTGATTGCTATGTAGCTAATTATTTATGAGTGGATTTGATTACTGGGTGTTGTCTTCTGAGGTGATTGAGTGAAAGGGATAGGGTTGCATCACTCACTTGTGAGTACCCTACGACGCTATGATTCCCTTTCACGGTGTGCCTGATTATATATGTATATGTATATGCCTGACTGTGTTGTGTGCTGCAAGTTTTAGGTATTAGGCATCGACTCCACCTGAAGTGGCAGGCTTGAGCGTGCCTTAAAACTAATGGAACAATTGATTGAAGGTAGCACTTGGTCCCCTACCCTAGCCATCATCCTCGAAGAGGATGAGTATCTGGTCTGATACTTTGTCAGTGTTGTCAAGTTTTTCTACGGTTAGTTGACATCATTTGAAGCTTCAATTTGACCTTGGTTAGTGTTCAGGTAACTATTTCGGCATTTGGTTTATTTGATTTGAATAGTTTGATAAAAACGTTTGATTATCTTATGTATTAAAATAAATCATTAAATACCTTTGTCAAATAAATGTAAATATATATACGTAAATAAATAATAATAGTTAATAATAAAATAAATTAAAATATAATGCTATAACTAATAAGTAATAATAAATTGGTAAATAAATAAGATATTTTTAAGCTGGGCATTTAATTATTTATATGATGTATGGTAAATGATTTCACAATTAGGTGCATATTGCTTCATAAATATATTTCATAATTACTTTTAGATTTTAAAATGGATAATTTTTTTAAATTGCTTAAGCTATTAACTTAATAAATTAATAAGTAACTGTAATCCGTTGATAGTTAGTTGGTTTCCCGTACATGTTTGGGGGGTTTGGAAACGTTTTTGTTGGGAAGAAAATGGCCTGTAAAAAATATTATTCTATGGTGGATTTTGGGGAGAGAATAGTCGGAGAAAAATTTCATTATAATTAATGATTTTTGTCTGGATATTGGGGGGGTTGTTGATTATGCAAAAGAGGAAACGAAGGTTATAGGGAAATGGATCATCATCAAACACCAAGAAATCTCATTCAGAAGTTCCAGTAACAGAAAGCATGCTGTGTTGAATGGACTCAACTGCAGATTCAAGTGGATGAATTAAATGAACCACCACCTCGACTTCCTGGTATCCGCTCATTGCTACCATTGTCAGATGGCGATTTGTTAATTGGAGGAACAAATTTGAGGATACGACTATGATTTCTACCAAATATACAAAGTATATATAATAATCTGACCCGATTCCAAACTAATATTGACACTTCCCACAATTTCACCGTATTGGCATTTCATCAAACAATTCTTTTAAATAGTTCTCTAATTGCAGTTCTCAGAATTAATTCGCTGAATGGTTGTTTGGATCATAATATCATCATATAGAAACCCATAACTTAACTAGAAATCATAGATTTGACGGAGAATTTAAACATACAGTTGGCGCCATTTGTAATGATTGAAAATATCAAAGTTTACATGGGAGTTAATCTCAAAAATAAAAGATTACATAAATTGATTTATAAGGCCCTAACCTCAATATTCAACAGACTTAGACGCCTCGTACTTGTCGGAATATGTGGCACCCATTGTGCGTTGGATATCAGCGTGTGCATATCCCGCAACCCATCTTTCACCTTCAAACACTCCCATAACATGCAGTGCCTTATTATGGTCTCAAGTGCACCCAGCAAGGACCATTCGATGGAATTTAAACATTGAATAGTCTCCCTTGTCAATACCCGTTCGGCCTTAGACAGCAGTTGTGTGTGCTTCATAACTGTTAGTTTATTTCTTCTCTTTAACTTGTGGCCTAGATTTGTTGCCTTACGCATTGCTATTTAATTTTCAGCAGACTGTGGCTTTTGCATTGTTTTCTGAAAATCATCTCCATTGTTGGTGGCTTCCATTGAGAAGTCCTTGCATTATTCCTCAGTGCCTTCTTGACCTACTGATCGGTTTTCTTTCCCTCTTTTGCACGTCCCTTTTACGTATTCTCTTATGCAAACTTTTGCTAGTCTATGTTCTCGCGTCTCATGGTGGACTATATTCCAGTTTGGAAGTTACTAAGATCGAGCCAAAGTTCTGCATTTTATCCATTTTAAATTAATCGCTTAGTCAATTTTAAATCCGTCTTGATTTAGGCGTTTAACTGTAGCAATATTTTTAAATAAGCACCAGTATTGTTTAATGTATCTGTTGTTTATTTTTCGTCCATATGTTGTATTTTTTTCCTCCTGTTAATTACTTTTAGTTCATTCATTGATCTAATACTCTTAAATCTTGGCCGCTCCATAGCGAATTATTCACACGTCCACATATGTAGTCATTTCTTCTAGAAGATTTTTTCTCTGATGAGGAGTAAGGCAGATCTTTCCAACGCTGTTATCTAAAAGTAATGAGAAAATGCATAACCCTTTCACTTTCTTCTGTTTCGAGTTATAGCTTGTACTCTTATCTCCCATATCATAGATGAAATGAATTTTTAAAAAAGATAAAAATTATTGACAATAAAAAACAGGACCAACAAAGGGAAACTCGTCAACCAAAACAAGGTAGCAACAAAAAACAGGACCAACAAAGGGAAATTCGTAAACCAAAACAAGATAGCAATGTAATAAGAAGATTAAGGGGGAGCCCAACAAACTGGCTAAGGACACAAATTTAGGGATACTATGAAGTTAGCAATTACAAAAAAAAACATCTTTTTTCCAAGTTTTAGAGCATTCTTAATTATCTCTAATTTTCAACACAATGTCATTCATTCTTATTAGAGATGGATTTCATTAAGAAAATGAACAATTTGGTTTCCTCTCTTCTAATATATTTTACTTAACAAATGTGAAAAATATAGATAAATAATGTTGGTGTCTTTATTACATTCATTTAGTTGTCATTCCTCAAAGTCAAAGGAAGCAAGAATATAGAAATTGGTGTATCATATCTTAGAATTAGGCTCTAGATAAATAATGTTGGTGTCTTTATTACATTCATTTAGTTGTCATTTCTCAAAGTCAAAGGAAGCAAGAATATAGAAATTGGTGTATCATATCTTAGAATTAGGCTCTTGAATAATGTTAGTGATTTACCTTTTCTAAGCTTCCCACAAAGCTTGAAGAATGGATATTACTTCAACATTTTATTGCATTTCTAATTGCATTCTTAGTGTAAACTAATATACAGATTCTAGGAATGCATATGTTGATTCTTTTATAACCATATCTTAAAGGATTTATATATATATATAGTTTTATTGAAAATGGGTGGTTCTTATTCCTAAAATAAAAGAAGTTGTACTTAATATCATTTTATTTGTTCTTAGATAATATTTTCCTAGAAATTTATAGGGTAGAGATTAAAGTATTCGTAAATATATTTGCATCCATATTTAAATCATATATTTATATGCATATATTAGTATATTTAATACACACATCTAAGTAAAAATACAAATATATATATAGGAATTGATTTGGTTTAGCATTTGATCACCCTCATAGTTTGTATCCTTCTTGGCATTTAACCATATCCTTTCATTAATTAGTTAGTCTTATGTGTATTATTTAGTGCAACATTTGATTAACCTCATGGATCGTATTTTGAAACGTGACTTGATAGGTTGTTGGTATGTTAGCCTTAAAACATTATGATAGCCTTGAAACATTATGCAAATTAGGATAGTGGTAAATTTATGTTTGTATGCATGATTGATAATCTTCGTGAATTTTAAGATATATAGATGTTTGTAATGTACCATGCTATAAATATAGTACAGTGTAGTAAATAATTTATTGATTGAACTAAATGGTTAAGTTAAAATGAATGATAAGAGAATTGGAATAATGTCTTATTCAAGGGAACATTTTCATGGTTACGATGCTATGATCAATTGTCATATCAAGTAAAGTGTTTTGATCATTGGATTAAGTGTTTATGTTATTGTTTAAGTTGGATGTCATTTGAGTAAATTATATTCAAGTTTTTGTATATTGGGAAGTGTGTCTAGTATGTTGGTTTCCAAAGGCCTAGGAGGGGGTATATTTGTATGTATGGCCCTTATGACTATTTAACCTTGGAAATGGGTTAGCTAAGTTATTGGTTATGTGCATTATGTGAAATCCAAAAGGTGTTGCTCTCCTATTTATGTATAGATTCATGAGTTTTTGTGATAATACTCTGTTGAAGGGTATGCATTGTGTATTGTGGGAAATGAAAACCCTAAGTGTTGTACTACCTATTCATGATGATTGAATTGTGACTATGGGTTGGGACATGGGTTTATGTTGTCCTGACCAATATTCATGAGATTATGATATGTGTGCAAGATGGTATATGCCTTGATGTGTAGGGTTTACTAGTTGCAAGTAGGGGGAGTGGATCTCAATTGGGGCTAGAACCCAAAGTGGTGTCCAAGATAACCCATTGGAGGGTTTCTTAATTCAATGATAACCTTAATAATGAATTAGGGGGATGGGTAAATTTCACATTAACTAAGATAATTATATGCCTCACTCATGGCTTAAGTGCTCGTTTAGGCTTGAGATGAGATGGGAAGGCCTAAAATGACAAGATCAACTGCCTTGTCCTCATGAAAGGTACGTTGATTCCACATGAGTTTGTATGGGGGCCGGGGTTTGGTAGAGGCTTCTAGGATAACGATGGGGGCCAAGGCCTAGGAAGATCTACTAGAATAACCCATATTAAGCTATGTGATGACACTCCTCCCTTTGTAGTCTAGCATTCCCTAGTTGTATTTCATCGTTCTGTTGTGTGAATGCCTCTGGAAGTGAAGTCAGTGTTCTGAGTGATGTTGATGTGTTGATAGTGTTGTGTTGGAGTCATATAGCCCTTGATTGCATTAGCCTATTGCTTTCCTGACTATCTGTTGGATGTGGGACTTTGTGTTATCTCCTAGCACAGGGGGTGGACCTCAGGGTTCCACAGGTTGGGAGGTTGGTGTTTTTTCTCCATTGGGTATTCTTGCTGCATGTTGTGTGCATGGAGATGGTTCATTCTACTGTGCACTCCAGTTGATGTTCCAGTTTGAGAAGACTTCCTATCATGTATTTGTATTGGATTGTATACTAGTTGTATCATTTACTCTAATCTTATGTAATCTTCCCACATGTACTAGGGGAAGTATTGTTGTAAATATTGTAACAATGTAACAACTTTTGATGAATTCTTTTGTAATGAATACTAAGATGTTATGCATCTTGCATATGTTAATTAGCTTTTATCAGATGACATGTTATGAAAATAAGTAATGCAGAATCATTTAATGTGATGCTTTAAATGAACCTTGTTCTAGTTATCTTGATTATTTGTTATGTGAGTAGTGCAATCGAGGAACCTTAGAGGACCTAGGTTTAGATTATTATGTTACACATTCTATTATTGTTTTAAAAAAAAAAATGTTCTGTTAATTTGTCATAGTGAGTGTTGTCCTTGGGGGTTCCTTGGTGGGGGCATTACAAGAACAATCCACATTTAAATCCATAGATAAATAATCTAAGAAGAAGTCTACTTGTTCATATTGTACGAAACTTGGGAATGATGAAAATTCTTGTTATAAGAAGGATCTTAATGAGTTGAAGCATTTTCTCAAAAAGAATTATATTGATCTTCCTTCTAAAATGTCTGAGTCACCTTCTTTTTCTTCTTCTTCTTTGTTGGGTGAATATTTTGTAAAATCAACTAACTGAATACATAATGGTGATGATTTCAACCACAATTACAATGATATTAGATCTCTCCTCTTAGCAAGAGGAAGCTCCCTTCTTATTTCTTACTAAAAACAACTAACAACTAACTACGATTATATACACTATAATTAACCATAGGTGTTTTCATCATCAGGTATTCTCTTATTTCAGAATAGATGTTTTCCTCTTTCACAAATTATAATTATATCTCGTGATGATTACAACATGTGATTCACTTTAACTTGTATTATTTTAAGCAATAATAGCTGATATCTAGCTCGATTAAATGAAAGAGTAATCAAAGTGATACCAATGAATGTTGGTAGCTTGATAACCTACAAAAGCACAAAGACTTTTGTTGCCTTCAATGATGATTTGTAAAGATAAATAATGATGTATCTTGCAGCCCAAAGTCTCTAATGTATGCCACCAAAAGATCAACAAAACATTGATAATAACTTGTAAGGTCCAAAGTCTTCGAATAATTACCAAAGTGCACACATAACATAATCTCAAAATATAATAATGTAGCTCAAAGTCTACAAAATGAAATTTGTAATCCCCTTCTAAACAATATGATATCACACCACTTATTCAATTATGTGCAAGATAATGCAATGAGAAATACATAAGAACATCCTGAATACATAACAAAATAGATCCAAGACAAAGATTGGATTAAAATTTGCCTCTTTTATTGATTGAAATCAGATTTACAACTCAAAATCAAAATTTCAAAATTTATCTTCAATTGGGTAGCATTTCACTTCATTAGCTAAAAGGTATCTGTTAAATAAATATTTAAGCAGCTCCCTTCGGGTTTATCTTTTTGTATTGTGTGTGCGCCGACCTGTGCACCATCGAGTTTGCTTGGCTTTTTTTATCAAAGTTTTGATCTGCCGCTTTGTGCATCTACTCTTCACAGCTTCGAGTATCAGCATTCCTTTCGGATTTTGGGAAACTCTGCTGTGTTTCGATGTGTTGCGGTTACGGATGCTTTTGTTTCTTTTTTCCTTGAGGCCTCGTCGGGCTGCAAAATGCTTCCACAAAGCCTTCATTCCTAAAAGGTGTTGGTGGACCCCACATCTTGCTACGTGGCAACCGTTCGCAAATCTTTCAATGTGGGGATGAAATAGCAACCGCGGGTAGCGAAATGCTACCACGCGTCTTTTACGCCTGGCTGATGGAGCGTTCCCTCCGTTGTGATAAGGTTCTCAGCCCATTCGACACGTTTTGCATTTTCACAAATCCTCAACAGCAATGGGAGAAAGGTTCATGCGGGCAGCGAAAGGCTGCCACGTGCCTAACAGTTGATCTGTTGTGCGGGTGACAAGCTGGATGAACTAAATAATGCTATTGGTTGCTACTTGTCATAATCATTCGTAGCGATGGATGACACTTGTCTGATCGAGCCTGGCTAGGACTACCGCCATCATTACAGAGGATGCAGCTGTGCGGGGATGACTGGATGCTGTGTTCCGGCTCGATGCTGTTGTAACGGCCTTGGGAATATTTTGATTCAGGCATCATTGCAGAAGATTGTGAGATCTTTTCTGTTGCTATTCCCCAAAGCAATGGGAGGTTTTCCTGCTATATATACTTTCTCTGTTGATGAGAAATGGACCGGAACTGGAGAAAACATGCTGGTTTTAGCAAAAAGACACCAGGCCTCTATTACTGTTTTATTTAAATTGCAAAACTTTCAGACTGTGCCAATTGTTCGGCCTTTCTGTTTTTCATGCTTTTGATTAAACTGTGAACTGTACTTTATATTGTCTTGACACTTCATTTAAAGAACTTCTATATATGTTGGATGCAAGTTTTCTTACCTAGACCATGTCTAATGACTCTTCTTGGAAGTAAGAATGTATGCAATATTATTTTATGTCAATAAATGAACTGTCTATGCTATAACTTTTAGTCTCTAATGTTTTGGAATACAACAACACCATTCAGGCCCTTAAACCTATGATTTATCATGCCCATCATCAAATCTTGGCGCATCACCTTAGGTTAGAATTTACTTTATTATATCCGCTTCCTTTTCCCTTTCAAACCCCATTATAGAATAAGCCGACTTCTCTAAAAATCTAGAGGTTACTCAGTTTAGCGCAAAGGGTCCCCCTTAAATTGAGTTTCCCATAAGACTCTGTTACCTCGTCAAATTTTGGCATCAACAGTATCTATTACAAAAGAGCTCCCTCATATATATAGAGAAGAGCCAAGAGCTAAAATAGGAAAGCTAAAACTAACTTGACTTATTCAACAACAAAGTCCAATTTGATTTAGGATTTCTCTATTTTTATATGTGATTGCATATTTACAAAAGACATTTAATATTTCATCAACTAATTACATAAAGGGAAAAATTAGGAAATAAACTAAGTCTAGAAATGGCACATTCATTCATTTTTCACCATCTTTTCCCAAGAAGTCTTCATATTTCTTTAATGCCACTTGGAATTTTGAATTATTCGGTCCTATGGTATGATTGAAGGTTGTGAGTACTCATGTGATTGAGTCCTTGATGATGATGCAAGTTTTCTTGTGCCTTTCCAGTACTATTTTTAAGTTATCCAAAGTAAGTTGAATGTCCACCAATTTTTTGATAGAAGCTAATGAAAAACTTTCATCTTCAAACTCTTTTTGCATCAATGATGTGAACTCTTGGATAGCTGTGTCAGCGGGAAGAAATTTTTGGTTGTCATCAAGCACTTGAAAAGGTAGCTCTTTTATTCTAGTGACAAGATATGAACCTTTATCTTCACTAACGTCCTGAACTTCTTATAAATATCTGATTAGATCATTGATGACATTCTTCTTATGCTTCATTGTCTCTCATATGTCAATGAACATTTCTTTGTTGGGAATTATCCCAATTTCCTCTAACACATCAAGATTGAGATCTTTCATCTTTATCCAAGCTTCGAGACTCTTTTCTATCTCTTGTTTATTCTAGGAAAGTGTTTCAATTGTTTGACTCAATTTTATCTTTACATTTTCCATATTTCCAATCCTTTCCATAGAAGATTTAAGTAGTTGTGTTCCTTGAGCCAATATCCTATCAATCCATTCTATAACTGCCAATAGGATGAATAGACTTAGAAGATTGAATTATCTTTTGGAGCACTAAAGCGAGTTGTTCAACCTAGGGATTTATACTAATCTTTGATTTTCTTATCTTGATCATACTTCTCATTATTGCTTGTGCATCCTCTTTCACATTCTCATGCATCCTTTTACTAGGTTCTATCCTTGTGATAGAATAACTAGACAAGTCTACCTCTTATGCAACTTTACCTGGGGGAGGTTGTGCAACCTCATCATATTTGTAGCCTACTTTATCCACTAACACCCATGAGAGAGTCTTTGGATTCTTTGTAGATTTAGTCTTCACAAGTACCAACTGTCCAAAATCGAAGTCATCAGGAGAGACAACTTTCTTCTTTCTCTTTCATGTTTGAGAGACCAACCAAGGGGGAAGAGGAGAAGAACCTTCTACAAAACCTATTACCATAGTTTGAGTGGATGTTGTTGTACCTACAATGGTGGTAACCACAAGTGGTGGAGTGTTGGTCAAACTTGCAGATGGAATTTCCACATTAGATACATTATGAAAGGTTTCAACCATGAATTTATCCAAATAAGATTGAGTAGACATATCAAAAGAAGGAGAAGATAGATTTGAAAAAATAAGTGAGGATCCAAGAAAATTTTCAAAGTTATTCTTAGGAGTGTCAAAAATAGACCCCGAAGTTAGGGATGAATGAATAGATTGAATTGAAATGCTAGGGGCAACAAAAATAATAGTAGCAGAAATAACAATAACAGAAGGCAAAGGCTATTCAATTAAAACAATAGGAGTGGGACTTGGCAAAGTGACAGTGATAGGGGAAGAAGAAATGAGAGATATACCATGATCTAACTGAGTTACAAGGTAGGTTGATAAACCACTGGTAAACTTCATCACTTAAAGTATAAGGAAACAACCTACACACAATGTCTTCATGTTGAATCATTTCTCTAAAACATGTATCCTTAAAGATATTGACATGTTCTTCCACATCTTTGTGAAGATAATACTTAGGACACAATTTGTCAAGATTTTTTGGTAAATTATTATACACAGAAAATTGGATCGATGACTCTACGTTAAAGAAAGCCAACACTATGGGAGGTGGTGGTGGTATAATAGTAGTCAGATTTTGAGAATTTGCACTTACACTTCCAAAATTTTGAGGTCTAGATGATGTTCGACCACTAAGCTCGAATAAAATCACATGGGGATCACTGGACCAAGATCTAGTGACTACAAAAATCTAGTTTCAAACCTAATGAAACCAAAAGAACAACAAAGGGGCCCTCCTTCTAGCACCAGTTCCTATTGATGACAATGTTAGTCGCAACAACAGTGCAGATAAAATGATGCAGGAGCATCCAGTGGTGTAAGGGAAATCCTGCATCACCCAAAAAATATTTGCATTTCTTGTTTGTTGTTTTTAGATGTCTTTTTGTAGTTTTGGATACCTTTTTTCGTTATAACTTAATTCCCAACTTTCAATTTTGCTTTTCTGCTTTTTCTGGTCAACTGTTATTTTTAGCAAGTATTGGAATTTGAAGGTATTTGGGGACAAAAATTATATGGGAGGATTCAAAATGGAAAAATAAGAACATGGGCGAAAGAATCAGGTTGAGAGCATTCCTGATTTGAAAGATATTACAATTTTAGTCTCCTAGAATTGCACCAGAAAACCTTCCAGGTCAAATTTGAGGCATTAAACAGCCCTAAAACGGCCCCGAAACTTGCCGAAATCGGTATAGCGGATATTGAACACATTCTTGACTTAGACCTTTCCAACGGTTCAAACGGTTTGAAAAACAGAGTCCTCGATCAAAAGTCATGGCTCCTAGAAGTTAGTGCACTTTCAAAAACGTGCTAATTTCTGAATGTGGTTTTAGAATTTGAATTTCAAATTGTAATCTTGGGCGCAAAACTGCCAAAAATCATAATTCGAATGTTGTTTTGGCTCCAAAACTACAAATGAGCTATTTATGGGCGGGGTTTTCTGATTTTTGGTAGCTTTTTGGGGAAAAGATCGTAGACTGCGAAAAGGGGAATTTCTATAGTTTCTGTAATTTGCATGTGTTGCAGTACTCAAGGATTTGAGATCCTCTACATGTAAGAATTTCATCATTCTGAATAAATAATATTCTCTATTGTGTGTGTACGATATTCTGTGTCTTGGGTTAGCACCCTCGTCAGGTATCATCAGAGCGGGTTTTCTTGAGCATGTGGACAGATCGTCGATCTTGAGGTAGTTCGCACTAGGACCATGGTTGTGGGTTCAAGATATTTAAGATGCCTCCAAGAGTGATGGCTGGTAGGCGTGGTGGTGGCAGAGGTGGAAAAAATGCTGGTGGAAGAGATCCATTAGCGGCCAAGGGTTTCAAAGCCCTCTAGAGACAAATTGATGTGTTGCAAGAACAGATGAGAAGAGGGTTAAACCCAGGAAGGAGAGGAGAAAGCGAGGATGAAGAAGAGGTGGAAGATTCAAATGTAGAAGAGGAAGAAGAAGCAATTGATCAAGATCAAATGTGGCTGATAAGGGCCATTTTGAAGATCAGAAAAAGACCCAGAGTAGAAGTTCCTAGTTATTGTGGAAGTCTGAACCCAGAAGAGTTGATTGATTGAATCAATGAGCTAGAAGAGTATTTCGAGTATGAAGAAATAGAGGACCCAAATCAGGTTAAGTTTTCAAAAATGAAACTGAAGGGCCACACAAATATTTGGTGGAAAGAGGTCCAATTGGAGAGAAATCAAAGAGGAAAAGGAAAGATCAACAGTTGGGATCACATGGTGGAGAAACTGAAGAAGTAGTTCATACCAGTGGACTACGAGTTAGATTTGTTGAAGAAATTGCAAGGGTTGAAGCAAGGAAATAGATCTGTGAAAGAATACACAAAATATTTTCACAAGATGACCATTACAACGGGCCATGCAGAGGCCAACAAGGAGAAGGTAGCCCGTTACCTTAATGGGTTACGACTGAGCATTCAAGAGGAGCTAAGCTCGGTTAGAATGACCACCATTGAGGATGTGTACCAGTTTACTCTGAAAGTTGAAGAGAAGCTAAACAAAAGATTTGACAACAAACAAAAAGGACGAGGAGGTCAAAGGGAAAGGGGTAGTGGAAGATCTTCTAGAAGTCGAAATGAGGTTGAGAAGAAAAATGGAGATGTGGGTACCAACTGAGGCCAGAAGAATGATAACTTCTACCACCCTCATGATCAAAACAGTGGCAATGAAAGAGGTAGAGGACTAGGAAGATCTGGGCAAGGATTCAAAAGAGGTGGTTTTAGAGGAACTTGCTTCTAGTGTGGCAAAGAAGGACATTGAGCCTATGAATTCCCACAACACCAAGGAAGGACATACAAAAGGCCGAAAGGTCGTGCAAGGGTTGTGCATGCAAATGAGGAGGCTCAATCCGAGCATTCAAATGATGCTGAAAGGGGAGAAGCCCTAGTGGTTAGAAGAGCACTGGTGACTGAAGAAAAGGAGCCAAAACAGAGGAAGAATCTATTTCGCACAAGGTGCAAATGTGAAGGAAAATGATGTGATGTCATTATTGATAGTGGGAGCACCGATAATCTGGTGTCAGAAGAGATGGTTACGAAGTTGAAGCTGGAGAGGGAAAGGCATCCACATTCGTATCGGATTGCCTGGCTATAGAAAGAACACAAAGTTTTGGTCAATGAGCAGTGCCTTGTGAAGTTCAAGATTGGAAGCTATCATGATGAGGTACTCTGTGATATCATCCCCATGGATGCATGTCACATGTTGTTGGGGAGGCCGTGGCAGTTCGACAGAAGAGCTATACATGATGGACACACAAACACTTATTCCTTGACGAAGGATGGAGTCCGCCATAAGTTGAAACCCCTGAAGGAGGTTGAAGAAAAGGTATGTAGTAGTGCTAGAGTTTGTTATGTTGATGGAAGGAAATTTTTAGAAGGCATGAAGCATGAGCGTATGTGTTGTGCATTGATTCCTAGAATGGATAAGGAGGATAGTGAGAATGTGCCAGTAGAAGTTTCTAGATTATTGAAAAAGTTTCAAGATATTGTTTCTGATAATGTACCTGAGGATTTACCACCAGTGAGGAAGATCGGTCATCAAATTGACTTGATCCTTGGAGCCAGTTTTCCAAATAAGGCAACTCACAAAATGACTTCGGCAAAAAATGAGGAGTTGAATAGACAAGTTCAAGAGTTATTGAGGAAGGGTGTGATTCGAGAGAGTCTGAGTCGATGTGTAGTACTTGCAGTACTAGCACCGAAGAAGGATGGGGAGTGGAGGATGTGTACAAAATCTTGAGCCATAAACAAGATAACAATCAAGTACAGATTTCCCTTGCCAAGGATGGATGACTTGATGAACTGTTTGAGTGGGGCTCAGTACTTCACAAAGATTGATCTGAAGAGTGGATATCACCAGATCTAGATTCAAGAGGGAGATGAATGGAAGACCACCTTCAAGACCAAAGAGGGCCTGCACGAGTGGTTAGTCATTCCCTTAGGACTAATCAATGCACCAAGCACATTCATGCGGCTCATGAACGAGGTACTGAAAGAGTTTCAGGGGAGTTTTGTTATTGTGTATTTAGATGATATTTTGATATTCAGTAAGTCATTGGATGAGCATCTAATGCATATTTGTAGAGTCTTTAAGAAGTTGAGAGAAGAGAAATTGTTGATTAATCTAAAGAAGTGTAGTTTTATGAAGGAGTTAGTGTACTTGGGGTTTGTTGTCTCATCAGAAGGTCTCAAGATGGACACAGAGAAGGTGAAGGATATTTTGGAATGGCCTACCCCGAGAACTGCTATTGAGGTGAGATCTTTCCATGGTTTGGCCAACTTTTACAGAAAGTTCATTAGAAAATTCAGTAGTATTTGTGCACCCCTGACTGAAACAATGAGAGGGGATAGAAAGGAGTTCAAGTGGAGCACAGGAGCAGCGAAAAGTTTTGATCTGTTGAAGCAAAAGGTGATAGAACAACCCATTCTAGCCCTCCTGGATTTCAATAAGGTGTTTCAGGTGGATTGTGATGCCAGTGGTTGTGCCATTGGAGTAGTGTTGAGCAAGAAGGTAAGCCCATTGTCTATTTCAGTGAAGATTTAAATGATGCAAAGAGAAAGTACTCTATATATGACCAAGAATTTTATGCAATAGTTCAAGCATTAAAGAAATGGAGACATTATCTGCTGCTGAAGGAGTTTGTTCTGTTTACTGATCATCAAGGATTACAGTACTTGAATAGTCAGGGAAAATTAAATCAGAGGCATATGAAATGGGTAGAATTTTTGTAGAGCTATACCTTTTTTTTAAAGCATAGGAGTGGGAGGTCGAATAGGGTTGTAGATGCCTTAAGTAGGAGGTAACATTGTTGACAAAGATGCAGATTGAAGTGGTTGGGTTCAATGAACTCAAGACATTGTACCCTGAAGATCTTGATTTTGCAGAGGCTTGGAAAGCTTGTAAGGAGCCTGTTACAGTTGACTGGACGAAGTGGCTGGATTTCATAATCCAGGATAGCATGTTGTTTAAGGGAAGTCAATTGTGTATTCTGAGGAGTTCCATGAGGGAGAATCTGATAAAGGAGAAGCATAATGGAGGAATGGTAGGACATTTTGGTTGGGATAAGACCATTGCCATTATCAGTGAGCATTATTATTGGCCTTAGTTTATCACAGGATGTGAAGAAGTTTGTGCAAAGTTGTAGGGTATGCTAGATGGATAAAGGAGTGAGCTAGAATACAGGGTTGTATCAACCCTTACCTATACCAGAGAGGTTGTGGGAGGATATAAGTATGAAATTTGTTCTTGGTTTTCCAAGGACACAGAGAGGGAATGATTTAGTATTCGTGGTAGTTGACAGGTTTTCGAAGATGGCACATTTCATTCCATGCCAGAAGACCCATGATGCAGTTCACATTGCTGACTTGTTCTTCAGAGAGGTGGTGAGGCTACATGGTCTACCAAAGAGTATAGTCTCAAATCGTGACACCAAATTTGTTGGATACTTTTGGAGGACCTTGTGGAAGAAGTTGAAGATGAAGTTGAAGTTCAGTTTTGCACACCATCCACAGACTGATGGGAAGACTAAGGTTGTGAACAAAAGTCTGGGTAACCTACTGAGATGCTTGGTAGGAGGTAAACCCAAGGGATGGGACTTGATCTTACCCTAGGAAAAATTCGCTTACAACAATTCTATCAACAAAAGTACAGTAGATCACCATTCCAAATTGTGTATGTAGGTAGTCCCAAAACTGCTCCAGAACTAAGGAAGATGGACTAAGAGAAGACTAGTGTCAAAGACTTTGCTGAGCACATCAAGAATGTACATGAGGAGGTAAGAGAACATATTAATAAGATGAATATGTAGTATAAGGCTAAGGTAGACCAGAAGAGGAGGAATAAGGAGTTTCAGATTGGTGATGAAGTGATGGTCCACTTGAGGAAAGAAAGGTTTCCAGTGGAAACCTATAACAAATAGAAGATGATGAAATTCAATCCCTATAAGATATTGAAGAGGCATGTATCAGGGAACATATATGAGGTATATTTTATGAATGGAGTCAACATTTCCCCTGTGTTCAACATTTCAGATTTAACAGAGTATCATGAAGGTGGCACAGAGGAAGTACCAACAATGGAGCAGTATGGCATTCCAACACCTACTTCGGAGAAGGAGGAGATTGAAGTTATCTTGGATAGCCGTGTGGGAATGAGTACCAGAAACAGGCAATATGAAGAATATCTGGTAAAGTGGAGAGGAATGCCTGTGGAGGATTTGTCCTAGCTGTCTAAGGCAAAGGTTGACCGTTTGGGTTTTCCTCACCATCTAAGGCAAGACGGGGTCACTTCTCAAATTACCCTAGGTGTCTGATGTAGGAGCATCCAGTGGTGTAAGGGAAATCCTGCATCACCCAAAAAAGATTTGCATTTCCTGTTTGTTGTTTCTAAGATTTTTTTGCAATTTTGGATACTCTTTTCATCATAATGTAATTCCCAACTTTTAGTTTTGCTTTTTTGCTTTTTTTCTGGTCAATTGCTATTTTTAGCAGGTATTGGAATTTGAAGGTATTTGGGAAAAAAATTATATGGGAGGATTCATAATGGAAAAAATAAGAACATTGGTGAAAGAATCAGGCCGAGAGCATTCCTAGTTTGAAAGATATTGCAGTTTCAGTCTCCCAGAATTGCACCTGGAAACCTTCCAGGTCAGATTTGAGGCATTAAATGGCCCCAAAACGGCCCCAAAACTTGCCAAAATCAGTGTGGAAAATTTAGAGCACATTCTTGACTCCGAGACCTTTCCAACGGTTCAAACGGTTCAAAAAACGGAGTCCCAGATCAAAAGTTATGGCTCCTGAAAGTTAGTGCACTTTCAAAAACGTGCTAATTTCTAAATGTGGTTTTAGAATTTGAATTTCAAATTGTAATCTTGGGTGCCAAACCACCAAAAATCATAATTTGAATGTTGTTTTAGCTACAAAACTACAAAGGAGCTATTTATGGGCGGGGTTTTCTGATTTTTGGTAGCTTTTTGGGGAAAAGATCACAGACTGTGAAAAAGGGAATTTTTGTGGTTTCTGTAATTTGCATGTGTTGCAAAACCTGAGGATTTGAGATCCTCTACATGTAAGAATTTCATCATTATGAATAAATAATATTCTCTATTGTGTGTGTGTGTGTGTGATATTCTGTGTCTCAGGTTAGCACCCTCGTCATAAAATCCTCACAGGAAAACCACAAAGAACCTATCTTTACTTGAAAGACTGAACCAGGGCAACCTAAAAGTCCAAGCGAAAGGAAAAGGTTAACTTAACTTAATCCCAAGGCTCTATTAGTTAGGTCTTGACCATACTAGGTTCGATTCAGGGTATGATGTGATATTGCTGTTAATCTCAAGGGGTATATGGTTGCCTGCGGTTTCTTTAGGAATCATTAGTATCAAATGAAAGATTTTCAATACGATCATAAAAAAATTTCATGAAATCAAAAGATCTACAGTAATATTTCATGAATATCAAACAATTTTTCTTTCACTTAAGTAGATTTTGCTTTAATCATTCAACAATTTCATAGAAACAAAATATTTTCAATAATATTTCCATTTATTCATCTTTTTTTTTAGAACATTTTTTGAAATTTAACATCTATTCTTAAATAAAGCATAAAAGATACTAAAAAAATAAAATTTCTCTAGGGTATTCTTCACGCATGCCCCAAGATTTAATCAAATTAAAGCAAACTGCTCTATACTTCACTAGATTGCTTCACAGCTAGGCATAGAGTGGTGCAAGCTTTTAAAGAAGGGGGTTTAGTTTGGACACCGAGTAGATTCTGTATGTACCCTTAAACAATGCAACATATAGTCTTGTCCAACTAAATAAACAAACCAACTACAAAAGATACATGAAATAGGTAGCTATCAAATTGGTTTTGATATTGATTAAGTTCTATGTGCATACAATTTTTTAACCCAGAATGATTTAGAAAATAGGAAAAAAGAACAAAAATTAGAGAAGTTTGGCTCTTCCAACATCTGCAAATTCTAAACTTAAAATAAAAGTAAAGCAGTAAACAACCTTTTATAGGAACTAGGCCCTAAGAGTTTAAACTTAAAGTCTATCAAGAGAATTAGAAGCAACAAATCAAAATGTAGCACGTGGCATATGCTAGTTGTCATTAGAATCTTCTAGAAAAAGTCAAAACTTTGAATCCTTTAGCAACAACAACCTTCAACTCCAAACTCCGGTATGCAATGCTCTGCATAAAACAAGGCTATCAACATTCCTTGGAATTCCAAACGAGAAACTTCTATTGGGACCCGAAACAACCTGCAAAACTAACCTCAACAATATATCTTTATAACATTTACAATATCCGATATCTGGTACTTCCTTATATCATCTCAAGTTTCAGTTCTAGGAACCCTTCTCCACCTTTCTTCAGCTGATACTCTCAAAAAAATTTTAATATTTGATGCATGCGTTCTTAAGAAATTCCTTGGATTTCCTTCCAACTGTACTTAAGCCTGGTGTAGTCTTCTGATATTTGCAGGATGTTTGGATTCCTATGCATTTTCTTTGTTTCATACCTGACTATAGTGTTTCTACAATGTATGATCTCATCAATGACTTCTTGGGTTAACAACTGAATACATGGTCTTTATTTATTCTTTTGATCCATTCCTTAAAATATTTTGCTTCTTTACGCTCCTATCCTAATGTCCGAGGATCACAATCTTGTCATGCTAACACTTCAATGAAATCTTAATCTTTATCAATCAATTTACTGCACTTCTCGGTGACCTTTTCAAATGCTTCTATACATTGTACCAAAGTGTCACCTTCCCAATTTAATTGTTTCTTCCATTTTTCACATAAATGGGACTTCTTGTTATGGAATTATCTTTTTTCTTATCAATTCTTGGACATCTTTCTGAATGAGATTCCAATCTTCTAGATTTTTCAAACCAATGGTGTGCTTCCTTGTACTTCCCAATTGCATCTATAATGAATTCTCCTTGCCTTACCTAATAGTCATTCTATTCTTCAAATACATTCATCCTGTGATGAATTGCTACTATAGCATCCACCTACTCCTATGACATAAGTAATGGATTCTGAGACAATCCAGTTTGTGCTTGACTAGATTGGGTTAATAATTTTACAAAATTCTCCAGGCTAGCAATCTATTCTTTCAACTCTCTTTTCTTCTGTTTACTTTTCTGTACCCTAGCAACAGTTGTATCCAAATTCATCTTCATTTCTTCTAATTCTTGTGTGTGGTAGAATAAATATTATGTTATTTGAAAGATGGACTAAGTGAATGATTAATTTATTGAAAAAGAGATGAAATGCAATGAATATTATTTTATGATGTAATATAGAAAATGTTATTTTGGAATGATAAATTATATTGCTTCGATTTATTTTTGGACATTAATCTATTAATGGGTGCTTGATTTTTCATGAGTTGCAGGTTGTCAAAGACGAAGGGTGCGGTTAAGGTAGAGAAGGCTAGCTACGTGGTAGGGTTAAGATGGAATGGTCCCTCTCGCACACACAAACACTTAGTAAACATATAGTTGCATTAGAATTTAATTTAGTTAATCATTTATATTGTTTCTTACTTTATAGTACTTTATTTAATTAATTGGTGGTAGCAATTAAATGCACATAGAAAGTAAAAGAAATCGTTTTAATTTATTTTAATTATTGATTTTATAAGAAGAATAAATTATGATTATTTATTGTTTTGTGGATAATTGTGATGCATGGCTAATAAATCATGTTTGCTATTTAAAAATTAGTTTTGTTGGATAAATTTGAAATAAATCATAGAAAAGAAAGCAAGATTTTTGAAAACAAAACAATGAGATAGAAAATAGTAGAAAAATAGAAGAAAAGAACTTAAATTTAGTAAATAAAACATAAAAACAAAGCAAAACAAAGATAGAAAAAAAGAAAGAAAATAATCAAAGAGAATAATCTCCCATTCTCTCAACAACAGAAGATTCATTCTGAACATGAGATTCCTTTTCTCAAATTCCAATTTACAAAAACAAATCAGAAACATAAATAGTAGAGTTGGGGAAATTGGGCAAGTAGAAGAAGAAGAGTGGAAAAGAGAGGAGAACAATGAAAGAGCCAATTGGGATAGCATTTAACTAGGTTTTTATGCAATTTCTTTTATGTTAAACCTCTGTTTGAGTGAATAAATGATTGGAATAATCTTAGTTTGTATGAAAGGATAAATATCTTTATTTATTCCAAGTTGATTATATCAATTGTAATTGTGCGTTTGATGTTTAAATCATTTTTCTATTTGAGAAATTATATATCATGGTTGTACTAAACTATATATACTTATTCCTTTTAACATATATATATACATATTCGTATATATATATACATATTCGTATATATATATACATATTCGTATATATATATATATATACATATTCGTATATATATGTATATATATATATTATATTATATGTAAATAAATAATTTACCGCTGCATATTTATACTGTACAAAAAAAATACAAATTGTATTTTAGATTTTTATTTTCAATAAATCGTTGTTTTATTTGAAGAATTAATGAAAATATATTTGAACAAATATTTTTGTGGCTCTGTTTCTAGCCAAGCCTATGGAAGGCTACACTGTGGAAAGCAACAACCTTTCCACAGGCCGTGACTTGTGGAAAGGGCGCTACCTTACACAGGTAGCGCTCCCTTGAGGGGCTGTTGGCCTTACCTCTTCCAGTAGCTAAGATTCAATTTTATTTGGTTTAAGCTTGGATTAAACTCAAAACCGAAGTTATCCTTTGACTGTGATTTCTTGTATGGTTTTTCTTTAAATTGTGAATATATATATTTGTATATGTATATATATGTATTTATATGTATATACGTGAGAAGACTTCTGTATACTATTGGCAACAAATATTATTGTTTAAGTTTTTCTTTAAATTGTTTATATATATACAGATATATAAATATACACATATATTCAACAAGTTTATATATATATTTATATATAAACACATATATGTGTATAAGCAAAATTTACTTCTGAAATGAATATATACATGTTTATTTGTTTTAGACAAGTGCTCCTTTGAATACATAAATATAAATCTGTATTTTTGATAGAACCATTTAAATTGGAAATTGATTACACAAAATGAATTATTAGAATTTACGTGCACAAATAGAAATATATATATATATATATGCTATTTTCGCTCGGAATATTAGTAAATTGATTAAATTGAGTAAACCGTTGGTTGTAGAATTAAATATAAACAACTTATTTTACTTATGAATTATTTCATTTCATTGAATTTGTAAATATAGATGGACATGCAAACCAATATAATGAACTTTGGGGAAAAAATATGTTTTCAAAAGAACTCATTGATTAGTGAATGCTTGAAAACCTAAACGAACTTATGAAATGCTATGTTATATTTTTTCTTTCTATGAAATTACTTCCAGGTCAGGATGCCGAATGTGGGCTCCCAGAGACGGTAATTTACTTTTTCTAAATTACCATATTGATTATTATTGCTTGGCCAAGCTACTGTACCAATGAAATAGATGGTTTTGAAAAGCCTAGATTATACGTTATATATGTCTCTGCCATATCCTGTATGCAAGTATTATGTTATTCTAGTATAGGAATATAGGAATACATGTAGGCATAAAGCACGCATCAAGAGATTCCCTCCTACTTATATCGTTCCAGGTTGCTAGGCTCCTCGTGTAGGGTCAATGATTTCTTTGTGTTAGGAAGAAACCCAGGGAAGTCTAGTACTTCGTGGTTGGGTGGAAAAAGTGCCTTAATTTCACTCTTGACCTTGGTTTGCGGAAGACCTTTAGAGTCATTACAGTTGAGGACATAGATACTTATGCTAAAGGATTCATTATGGATATACTTCTTTGTAATATTCTTGCATGGATTGCTCAACCAGTGTGTAAATGTATATTTAACTTCATGAATGTAATTGTTGTATTGATGCAAAACTTATACTTGTAACATTGAAAAAAATATAATGTAACACCCCTACTGGTGTATGAGATTTGTACTTCATTATTGGAACTTGCTTTTGTGCAATTATAGATATTTTATTTAATATATGCCTCACTTTCCTTATTTGGAATAAGCATTGTTTTTGGAATACTATTTTTAGTATGTGAGTTTCTTACACTTTATATTTGGTATTAGAGCATTCGGGTCCAACTCTTGGACCCTAGGGCTCATTGCGAGATTGTATATCATATATGTTAGTAATAATACATTATTTCTTATGTCAGAATGGAGGGAACATCAAGAACATGAGGGCGTGTCAACAAAACCAAACATAATGAGAGGCCTAGGTCATCAGGTGAAATAGAACAACCTATATAACCCAAGGTGTAATGCCTCGCCATGCTAACCCCAAAGGACAACCTAACCGAACAAATTTCAGCACAATTTTTTTTTTTAAAAGAACATTACACAAGATGCACATGAACAAACATTACATGTAAAGCAATTAAACAATTACACTATCAACTACATGCTCTGGGGTACACGAGATGACATTACAAAAACCTAAACTAATACCATAATGATAATGAATGAATTCCAAGATTACATTATAAACCATCCATTCATGACATTACATAAATGAGAAGTATTTGTATACGACACAAACAAGAGAATATAAACATAGATACATTACAATAGTCAAATCGGATTATACAAATACATTGATAATGAGAAATTGTAGTGCTTTCAAGATTACATATGCACAATCGTGCTTCCCAACATAGTGGGAATAATACATTGATTACAAGAGAAATACAAAAATGAACATGGTATAACTGAACTGTGGTAAAGCTCTGGATTCTTTGCAACGACATGAACTCTGCACTTCACGAACACTGACGGAACCCAATGGGGTGCATAGCATGTTCCACCCTACTACGTGGGTCCGAAGACCCACCCCCCATGCTAGGAGATGACAAGGACCCTCAACATAAAATAGTCAAGTGTATAAGGTTTAACAAGACTCCACAAGCAAAGCAACAATAAAAATAACAAACATCTCACATCATCAACACATAACCACAACAAAATAATGGAAAATCGACAAGAACCAATTCCCAATTTCATAGGTCAACACTAAATAACCAAAGAGGTGCCAACAACAATAAGACCCAAAAGTCCTCAAATGAGATCACGATATCAACCAACAATAAATATCAATGGGAACCTTTCATTAGCATCAATAAGGTTGCCATGAGGCATATATGCAACATCAAATAACTGAAAGGAGGCTTCAATAATAAACATAAAGAAACAACCACCTCAATATACATAGTGTACAACCGCTTCCAGAGGTACGAGAACAACAAGGGGAAATAACAAACACACAAGGTTGCTAGAGGGCGGAGTGTCATCACATAAGGTCGACATGGGTTTCCCAATGCGGATCTTCATTGGTTACCAACCCCCTACCTGGTTAAACCTTGAAAACCTCAACCGATCCCTGGCCCCCATTCTCACTCATGCGGGATCAACATACCTTTCAAGAGGACAAGGTAGTTGATCTTTGCCATTCCAAGCCTTCCCACTCATCGCAAGCCTAAGCAAGCACTTGAGCCATCAGTGAGGCTAACTTATCTAGATTAAAGTGAGATACTACCCAAACCCCTTAATTAATTATTAGGTTATCACTGGTTAAGGAAACTCTCAATGAGTTACTCGTACGCCACTTTGTGCGCTAACCCCCACTGAAAGCCACTCCCCCTATTAACAACAAAAGATTCGTAACCACAAACGGGGCAAGCCAACTTGCATAAAAATATCAAGGCCAAAAGTAAATACATCAAGTGAGGCATGCACCCTCTCATGCTAGAGTTCTATAAATAAGCAACTTCCAAGTGCAAGGTAAACCCACCAAAATCAAAATGAGCATAAGAGCAACTGTTCACAAAGCCAAAACGGAAATCAACTATGAAGCAACATATTCTTTCCCCTCCTCTAGAAGCCCAAGAAGAACGATTAACCAAAAACCCACAAATGAGGGTAAAACAAAGTAATATGGTTCCAACACAAAAATTTGACATATAAAATCCCCTCAAGAGGAAAACCCATCAATTTGGAACCATCAAAACATACTTAACTCCCACTAACATATTCAAGGTACTAGATATCAAGGAACACTCACATAATCACTAACTTACTCGACTAATTTTTAACAAGCACTCAAGTAACTAACATATTCATGAAATCAACAATTCATCTAATACATGATTATAAAAAAAACCACTTTTAAAAGGATAGTCCAACTAACTTCTTAAATAAACCCTTCATTTATACATTTATAGTTAATTCTAATTCATCAAATATAATCATTTATTTAAAGAGACCAAAATACTCTTTCCTAACATTTAACTACAAAAGCCCCTTGATTCAATAAGAGAAACACATAAAATATTGTCATATAAATTTCTTCAACATTGGACTTTCCCTAAGCGAACCTAACTACCCCTCTAACAATAAATATGCGATCAATTTTATTAAATAATCAAGAAGCACAAAATTTACTTTATTTACACATCCATATTGAAATCATTTAAATAAATAAAGAACTATGAAATCCTTATAGTATTTAAACCAATAGATTTCTCTTAATTTATGGTTCCTATAATCAATACTAAAAATAACAACTCATAAATAAATAAATAAATTTAATTATGAACAACAACGATTATCCAACTATACTTTTTTGTACAAACTAATTTTTCTAAATTTATGTTTCCCAACACATACATTTGTTTACACAAAAATAAATAAATAAATTAATTAATTAAGAATCACAACGAATACCCAACTATACATTTAAAAGTAATAGTTTCAAGAAATACATTAAAATGGGCATGTATTTAACCATTGCACTCATTTGTGAAAATATTAATTTTTTCTTTAAAAGAAAACTATTTAAACCTATTTCATAACTAACTAAGTACATAATTTACCCAAATAAGTTACCTTCATTTACCCCGTATCTAAATCCTTATTGATGTAATAATCATTCTTATATATATAAAGAGAGTATTCAACTGTAATAAATAACATACACAATTTCATAAACAACGTAACACTAAAAGAGACAAACGCATACATATACACACACACACATATATGTATATATGTGTGTATATATATGTGTGTATATATATATGTATATATATATATGTATATATATATACATATATATATATACACATATGTGTGTATATATATACACACATATATATACTTAGATTTGTGAAATATATATATATATACACACACATATATATACACATATGTGTGTATATATATACACACATATATATACTTAGATTTGTGATATATATATATATATACACACATATGTGTATATATATATATATATACATATACATATATATATACATATATATATATATATATACATATATATATATATATATATATATATATATATATATATATATATATATATATATATCTGTGTGTGTGTGTGTATTTCACAAATCTAAGTTTAAAAGAACTTGTAGTTAAATCTAATTTTAAAAGCACTTGTAAATAAATCTAATTTTAAAAGAACTTGTAATTAAATCATTTTTTAAAAGCACTTAAAGAAAATATTTTTAAATGAATAAAATCTCCAAATTTATTTTATTAAATTGGCACGATCCTAACACTACATTATCCCTCACATATCCTAGTAATTTACAGCTACATCATAGTAAATTTACTTTATTTATTCAATTTCATAAACTAACTAAAATATTTACCCTTCTTTTAAATTTATCAATTACTCTCAATCGTAACATTGATAATAAAAATAAATATATGTTTATATAGATAAAAATAAGAATACCAATATAAATAAAATTGAGTTTTTAATAAAATTTCCCTTTTCTTTTAAAATACTACTAACAATTTTTTTTTTTAGATTTAATTAAATCCCCCCTTTATTTTCTAGAATACCAATATAAATAAAATTGAATTTATACTAAAAACCAAATCAAAACCTTTTAGATAACAATAAATATCTCTAAATGCCAATGCTGAGTAAAAATGTAAACCTATACGATACCATATCAAACAAAAAAGACTTGTAATAATATATTTTTTTTTAAAGAATAAAATCTCTAAATATATTATATATTGGTGCAATTATATTATTGCTGCAAAGTTACTTTTCACTACACGAAGTTGCTTAAGGAAACAAGAAAATGTAAATTTATAGTTTCTCGGTAAATCTATTGGATAGGTGGCAAGCTCTCTAAATTCTTTTCCTCCACCCGTCAATTCATTTTTCCCTCGTTTTACCATTTGGAGGGTAATCTTTACATTTAGAGAAATTATAAACCTAACTCTACTATTTTTAAATTTAATAACTCTTACAATTATGGTAATGATTTCCACCCTTATTTTAATATTTTACCCGTTTAACAATATTGAACTATTTAAATAAAATAAATCATATCAGTCACATAATTCTTTTTCAACTATATTATTTAATAAAATATCCTTTTTAATATTTTATTCAGTTCTTTTTTATCTAAATATTTAAATTTAGAAATAAACTTTATTAATAAGTGGATTATTAATCCATTATATTAATTTTGAAAATAACATTACTTGTAAATACAAATTTATATTTTATTTATATTTTCGTCATTAATAAAATAATAGTATAAACTATCAAATCGTTATAACCTTAGTCTATATAATAATTAATTTAATTTTATAAAAATTATATCACTTTCCATAATTAATTAAAACTAATTTTTTTTTTTTAATCTTTATTTGTTTCATTATCATTAAACATTTAATCTCACTGGTTAAATTAATTAATAATTAAAATACATATAACATCTTTTCATAATACATTTAATTATTCCCAATTAATTAAGTTACCTTGTAAATCAATTTAAATTGATTACTCAAGGCTAACCCTAATATTTACTTTATCACATAATTCAAAATCCATTAATTAATGTAAACTAACGAACCCAACATGACACACAATTCAACTAGACAACTTACTCAATTGTCACAAAGGCCAAATGTGGAGGGGCACTACACAAGGAAAAGGGGTGAAGGATTATAAAAGAGAGGACTCAGAGACATTGGCGGAAGTGCTTAAGTGCATTCGCCTCAGGAAGAAGAAAAAAAGGAAGCAAAAATGAAAAAGAGGGCCAAAAGTAAACCCCCATCCCACTGGGATTTTCCTATTGGATGTGATTGAGGTGCAACCATCCTGAATGAAGAAGAGATTAAGGAGTGTTCACAATTGAACCCAACCTCCAAATTTGTAAACCTCGAGTCTGAGGAGGAAGAGGAACCAAAACCAGAAGAGTTTCCCTTATTTCAGAATGATATGTAAAATTTTATGATTTGGGAAAACAAGAACTTCTATATAGAATAAGGATGTAAGAATCCAAAACTAAATAAAATGAGACCTTGTAAATATTTTGGGAAAATTCAATGGTATTTGTGTTGATTGATATGAAATATAATAGTAGTAGTTGTTTGGAATAATCCTTCGTTATGAATGTAATTAGAGTTTTAGAAGACTTGTTTGTTTGGGCCAAGATGGCGAGGACATGGTGACAACCCATGAAGTGATGATGTAGGAATAGAGAAATATTGTGAGAAAAGAGATCTCTCTAAGGACATAAAGGGTGAATGAGTTTATTACAAAAGGGATAAGTTACAACATTGCTAGAGGAAAAATAAAAATATTATGACAAGTAGAAAATAATCACCTACAACTAATAATGGTTTAAACTTTAGATGATCCTTTAAGGAAGAAGAGAATCCAAGATGGATGTTTTAAAGGAAAGGATGTCTACAATGATAATGGTATTAGACTTTGAGTAAGCTTATTTTCAAGCAATGCCTTTTCTTTTCCTAATCGGGATGTGAGTATGAATCCATGTGATCTTTGGTGAATGCAAGTTAAGCTACCTTAAGGGTCTTCAATATGGACCTAGGATAGATGTTGTTTGGATAAGTTACCATGATTAGCCTTATTGACAAGGCAGGAGTTACTAATAATGTGGAACCTTATGAGTCCTTTATGCTAGATTTATATTAATGGTATTTATAATTATGTACTTTGTGAGAGTGATATGCGAGTGATGCACTTTGCATATATTGTGTGAGTAATGAACTTATGATTATTTTATATTTGGTGCTGGTAATGCACTCAAGATTATTCCCCTATTGTGCTAGAGATTGTATACTTACCTTGTGCGAGTAATGCACTTGAATAATTATTGTTTTCACATCTTGTGAATGTGTGTAATATTCTTAAGTAAATTATTGACTTCATGTGAGTGATGCACCTTGACACTGTACTTATACTTTGTATGAATGAGAACCTTATGTAATTATTGATGAGTAGTGTACCCCTGTAAGTGGGAATTGGTAATCGCTCTTTGTTATGAGAGTGAGGTGTTTAGATATCTTGGGTTGTGGATGTTTGCTAGTGTATGACTATGTGTGTCGTTGCATGGTGATTGTGATTTCCCTTAATGGGATGCAACTTTTGTTGTTTGGCATCTTCAGTGATGTTGGTTTGGTTAAGTAGAAAGGATCTCATGTTTTGTGTGACTGGAGTCTTAGATGACTTGTTGTTTTCCAAGATTGAATGTGTTCTCTTACTTACCTCAAATTTTGGAATCCAGGGATAGTTTAGTATTGTACTCCCTCTCTTGTGACTAGAGTTAGTCACGTAGTTCATGTGTTATGTAACTTGAGAAATTTGATATTTTATTTTATTAACTTTGATTAATTTACTAAATGTTGTCTAGGCTAGCATTGAATTTTTATTTGTGCTTATGAGTAAGTATAGCCATCGAATTTTTGATGCTTATTTATCTTGTGACCTTTATGGTCATGTGCAAATTATTGTTGAAATTGCGCACATTTTATGCCTTATTGTTGAAATCGACTTTTTCTTATCCTTGGTTTTTCTTTACTTTCTTAAAATGGTGGCTATGCTTGAATGTTTTAAATTGTTGGTCAAGTTTCATGTTATGTTCTCTATCATGTCCATGATGGACCTCCGATGGATTGTATGAGGGAGTAGAATATGGAGAATGTACTAGATCTTGGTGTGTATGTTGCTAGAATTATGATAGATATAAATTCCTTGATTCATTGTTAGATGCAAGTGATTATTGTGTGAAGTGTTGAGAAAGTTTTGAAATAGCTGGTGTTGCTATGGATCAATTGATGTGAGTATCTTTCCAATTAGTGTGGTTATCATGTCTAAATAGTAAAAAAAAGGATGTGAAATGGAATATGAGAATATGCTTAAATGTTGATCCCTAATTATATATATGTCCATGAGATACAAGAGAACTTATGATGAAATATCAAGTAATGGTAGAAAGAATGTTAGTTGAGAAAGCAAAGTAATTGTGTGTGGAAAAATAATTGGGAACATGAATTGCTAAATAAGAAGTAGATATTTTAGAATGGATAAGGGAATAGGACGGAAATTCCTCATGACTGTATGAAGGATAGGGTGTAGAATGTTGTAGTAGCACGAAGTTGAAATGGAAAATGAAAAGACTAAAATGGTCGAGATACTAATGCTAGAAGTTGAAGGTGAGAAGAAATCTTTGAGATAAGAAGATTTGTGTGGAAATAGAAGGAAGAGATGAGGATGGAGGAGTTGATTGGAGTTAACATATAGAGTGTACTGCTAATAATTGAAGAAAAGTATTGCAGAAATGCAAAGGGATAAGGGAATTTATTGGATGGTAATTTAAGCTAGAACAAACCAATAGTTGGTAATGGGAGTAAAATTAGAAGGATAGAGAAGGATGAGTGTAGATTGGTTTAAGAAAGGATGAGAGGATACTTGGAAAAGATGAATAAAGGAGATTATGAATCTAAATAAGATGAAGGTAAAGAATGTAATTCAAGTTTGAATTGAGGCAATAGAACATAAATAAGAGATAGTGTAATAGATGAAGAAAAAGATGTAGATATTGATAGAAATGAGAGAAGTACACTGAAGGTACAAGCGTTTATGCATGGAAAGTTCAAAACTAGATTTATCAAAGGAAAAATGAATAGTGAGTGTCTTGGTCTTAGAGGAGTTGTATGCACGATGGTTGGTTTTGACCTAGTTGATACACCATTGGAGATTTGTTTATTTTTTTGAGACCTCAACCTAGTGTTGGTTAGGAGGATTGATCTTTTGGGAATATGTTGTGTTTTTTCAAATTTGTGATATGTGATTTATGATTGTATGAGTCTATGATGGGCTATGATTTATGCCTCGTCTAGTGGGTATCAAAAGTGTGATTAATTTCTTATGCTTGAATCTTGTGATGTCATTCTTTTGTGCTCTAGAAAATGAGCCATATTCCACTTGGATGTAATTGGATGGTAGTTGTATCATGTGTTGTTATATGCATAACTATAAGTAGGTGTACTATGTGTATGGTGTGCATGATTGGGCATACTTTGCAAGTTCAGGATCCGAGGGTGGTGCTAGTGGAGCCCACTAGGATTTTGGAGAGGCACAATGTTAAGTTGCATAATTGAGATGTTGTGTAGTATAGGGTCTAGTTGGACTAGTATTCAGTGGATGTGCCACCTGAGAGAATGCAGAGGATATTGATAAATCATTTCCGCATTTGAGATTTTAGCATACTTTTATTTCTGCATATTATGACTTTTATTATATATATATTGGATGTTTAAGAATTTTTTTATGTAGATGTTTTGTAATAAGACATTGAGACAATGTTACCGATAAAAAAAGACATTGAGACAATGTCTTTTCCAAGTGGGGAAGGATGTCATGTCTCAAAATTTGATGCTACTTGAATTTACTTTATGTGGAACTGATATATAAATAATTGTGTGTGGTAGAATAAATATTATGTTATTTGAAAGATGAAATAAGTGAATGATTATTTTATTTTGAAAAAGATGAAATGCAATGAATATTATTTTATGATGCAATATGGAAAATGTTATTTTGGAATGATAAATTGTATTAATCCTATTTATTTTTGGGCACTAATCTATTAATGGGTGCCCAAGTTTTCATGAGTTGCAGGTTGTCGAAGACCAAGGGTGTAGTTAAGGTAGAGAAGGCTAGCTACCTGGTAGGGTTAAGATGGAATGGTCTCTCTCGCACACACAAACACTTCGTAAACATATAGTTGTATTAGAATTTCATTTAGTTAATCATTTTATATTGTTTTTTACTTTATAGTTGTTTATTTAATTAATTGGTGGTAGAAATTAAATGCACATAGAAAATAAAAGAAATAGTTTTTTTTTTTAATTATTGATTTGATTTGAAGAATAAATTATTATTATTTGTTGTTTTGTGGATAATTGTGATGCATGGATAATAAATCATGTTTTCTATTTAAAAAATAGTTTTATTGGATAAATTTGAAATAAATCATAGAAAAGAAAGCTAAATTTTTGCAAACAAAACAATGAGATAGAAAATAGTAGAAAATTAGAAAAATAGAAGAAAAAAACTTAAATTTAGTAAATAAAACACAGAAAAAAGCAAAACAAAGATAGAAAAATTAAAGAAAATAATAAAAGAGAATAATCTCTCATTCTCTCAACAACAAAAGATTCATTTTGAACACTAGATTCATTTTCTTAAATTTCAATATGTAGAAACAAATCAGAAACAAGAATAGTAGAGTTGGGGAAATTGGGCAAGTAGAAGAAGGACAATGGAAAAGAGAGGAGAACAAGGAAAGAGCCAATTAGGATAGCATTTTTTTGGCAACACAAGGGAAAACAACTGAGAGGGGGGGGGGTGAATCAGTTGTCACAAAAATTATACTTATTAAACTTATTCTCAGACCAGATAAATAAACATGAAAACATAAACCATCACCACATCAAAAACACACATAACACCAAGAATTTTTACGTGGAAACCCTATTAGGGGAAAAACCATGGTGGAGGTTAATCCACAAGATTATACTCTATTAAAAGTATAAAAGAATTATAAATGGGGAATGCACATGCATTTAGGCACACTGCCTAGAGCTCACTACTCAAATACAAAAAGGCTTACTTCCCAAAGGAAGACTCACTGTCTTACAAAAATATTAGGATTACATCCGAAAGATTTTGAATTGAGAAAATAACATCTTCTAATGCTTGATTATAGTTCTGGTTAAGCACAAACACTTTCTTCCGCTCACTCTTCTTCACACTTTACTTCTTCCTTCGAAAGATTAGAACATTATTCAAACACACCATGCCATCAAATGGTATACACAATCGATCATATATATCTGCAACTAAGGATAACATCAACTACATGTCTGCCCAACAAAATATAAAATGTGTACAAACTGTTGGCCCAAAACAATAAATAATTTTCAATGCGAACCAAACAATGTTGGCCACAACATAGTATGGACCCAAAACAACATCCTTGAATACGAAACACCTTCAAAAATTATGCCTCGAAAATCCACAACACGCTACAATCACCTTGTCAGCCATGGACATGAAAAACATGAACACACAAAAGCATCGTGAATCACCACAAAAGCATCTGCAACAATTCAACTTACTAGAATCACATCATCTTCTTTCAGGAACACCAACTAAAGCAACAAAACAACTGTCAGAACACAGATACTCATAACTCAATCAAATCTTCATGCGAACCTCTGAAACTTTACGTGGGTAAACTAGATATACTCGAAAAGAAACCCTTTAATCCACAACCTCTTAACATCAATATACCGAGCTAGCCACCATACTGAACTTCACTACATCACCGACAACCTGCAATTTATTTTATTACAATTTTCTCAATATCCTCGACATATACAACCTTAAAGACATTAATGCCAATAGTGTTGACATCAATGGCAACCACATATCAACAACATCCAACAATCTCCCCTTTGGCATTGATGACAACACATGATGTGAAAAACACCATCAACACAACTTTCTCTTAGCACTTTCTTCCCCTTAGATTTTGACTCTTTTCTCCTTAACTCTTTCACAGTTTTTCACATGACTCTTCTCCCCCTTTGACATCAATGACAAAGATACACATTATCTTTCTCCACATAATCTCTAAACCACATATCTGAACATCTAACTACCCCCCTGAGTATTAGCCACCACAACATGAATTTGGATCATAAGATATGACTCTAAAATGCACGGACTAATGCAAATCAATGCATCTTAATTCTGATTAGGAGGGGTAATCACCCCTATCTTCCCTCTGAGATACTCAAAAGTATCCTTAGGAAAGGGATTGGTAAAGATGTCTGCAATTTGTTCCTTAGTGGGCACATACTCCAATCTAACTTCCTTTTCACTCACCTTCTCTGTCAAAAAGTGAAACTTGCTAGATATATGCTTGGTTTTTGAATGCAATACCAAATTCTTAGAAATGTTAATTGCACTTGAGTTATCACATAATATAGCAATAGGTTCATCATACACAACTTTGAGATCCTTCAACATCTACTTCATTCACAATACTTGAGTACAATTGTTAGCAACAACAATGTATTCTGCCTCTACAGTAGATAAAGAAATGGCATTATGCTTCCTACTTAACCATGAAATCAATTTATTTCCCAAGAAAAATGCACCACTACTAGTACTCATTCTATCATTCACATCTCCTACCCACTCAACATCAGTAAAAGTTCTCAAAGTAAGGTCATCTTCTTTAGGATACCATAGGCCAAAATCGACTATCCCCTTCAAATACCTGAAAATCCTCTTCACAGTTGTCACATGATATTCCTTAGGATTAGCTTGAAATCTTGGAACAATGCATACAACATTCATGATATCAGGTCTAGTTTGAGTCAAATAGAGCAATCCACCAATCATGGATCTATATCTAGTCTGATTCATTTTAGGAGAATCATCATCTTGTGTCAACTTACATCTGGTCACCATAGGTGTACCAACTGGCTTTGAATCTTCCATGCCAAACTTATTTAGCAATTCTTTCACATACTTGGACTGAGATATAAAGATCCCCTTATCTAGCTGAGTAATTTGCAATCCAAAAAAGAATTTCATTTCTCCAATCATAGACATCTCAAACTCACTCTGCATCTCATCAAAAAAATTCATGCACAAACTATTATCTCCTCCAAAAATGATATCATCAACAAAGACTTCAACAATCAAATCTTTATCATGATCAATCTTGAAGTACAAATTACTATCAACAATACCTTTACTAAATCCAAGCTTCAACAAATACATGTCCAATCTGGCATACCATGCTCTTGGGGCTTGCTTAAGTTCATACAATGCTTTCTTTAACCAGAAAACCATATCTCCCTGATCAGTTAATTGAAATCCATCAGGTTGCTCAACATACACTTCTTCCAGTTCACCATTTAGAAATGCTAAATTGACATCCATCTAATAAACCTTGTAGTTTTTGTAAGCAACATAAGCAAGAAATAGTCTCATAGCTTCAATCCTAGCAACAAGAGAAAAAGTTTCTTCAAAGTCAATTCCTTCCATTTGAGAATATCCTTTACAGACAAGTCTTGCCTTGTTTCTAACAACTTCACCTTGCTCATTCAGTTTGTTCCGAAAGACCCATTTAGTTCCAATTATCATTATTCTCAATTTACAGTAGTTCTTCTTTCATTTCTTCCACCCAATGTTCATCTTTGCATGCTTCATTGACACTATTAGGCTCAGTCTTTGAGATCAAACAATATTCTTTTGCAATTCTTCTCCTAGTTTGAACACCTTTGTTCTTATCACCTATAATCTGATCTTCTGAATGATTTAGTATTACATACCTTGGAGTCTTAGGCTCTTGTGATCTCACTTCTGCACTTTCACTAGTTTCTTCCTCTTGATTTTCCTGATTCACTAGAATGATCTGAACTTGATTTGGAGTCTGAATTTTCTTTCCTTTATCTGAGCTGTCATTTTGACCATTTGAATCATATTCGTAGGTCCTGGATGGTCTAACTATGTCTTCATCAACCTTGACATTAGCACTTTGAACTACTTTCCTCAATCTCTTATTGTAGCACTGGTAGGGTTTAATTTTAGTAGAATAACCAAGAAAGATTCCTTCATCACATCTAGCATCAAACTTTCCTATATCTTCATCTCTTTTGATATAGCATTTACTCCCAAAGATTTTGAAGTATCTAACAGTAGGCTTATGACCAAACTATAGCTCATAAGGAGTCTTACCGGTATCACCTTTGACATGTACCCGGTTGAGAGTGTAAATGATAGTACTCACAACTTCTCTCCAGTAGATATGCAGAACATTTCCTTCCAACATCATAGTCCTAGCAACTTCTTGAATTTTCTTGTTCTTCCTTTCCACAACTCCATTTTGCTGAGGGGTCTGTGGGGTAGATAATTGTCTCTTTATCCCATGTTCTTCACAAAAATAATTAAACTCATAGGAAGTGAATTCACCACCTCTATCTGATCTCAAACATTTAATATTCAGACTTGTCTTTGTCTCAACCATAGCCTTAAAAATCTTGAATTTATCTAGAGCTTCAAAATTTTCCCTTAAGAAAGTAACCCACATCAATCTAGAATAATCATCAATAAGTAGCATGAAATGCTTGTCTCCTTGTAAAATTCTGACTCTAGAAGGACCACACAAGTTAGTATGCACAAGCTCCAACATTTCATTTGAATAATGTTGTTTGCTCTGGAATGAAACTCTAGTTTGCTTCCATAACTGACATTCCTTGCATATGGCATTAGTAGGTTTTATCAACTAAGGAAGATCTCTCACTGCCTGAGTAGAACTTATCTTGATAATAGTGTCAAAGTTTACATGACACAATCTCCTCTACCACAACCAAATTTCATTAGCTTGAGCAATCAAACAACTTTTACTAGCAACACTCAGGTGAAAGATATTACCTTTTGTTTTTGTACCAGATGCAATCACATTTCTAGAACTCCCCAATATTCTACACTTTCCATCCTTGAATTGAAGATTATATACCTTTTCAACCATCTGTCCAACACTTAAGAGATTATGCTTCAAACCTTCTACATTTAGAACATCATCATTATTATGCTTACCATCAAGAGAAATGGATCCTCTGCCATGGATTACACCATCTTTGTCATCACCAAATCTTACAACACCACCATCATACTTTTAAAAGCTCACAAATTTACTTTTATCACCTATCATGTGATGAGAGCATCCACTATCAATCACCCATTCATTTTTTTCTTCAACTCTGGAAGCTAGAGCTTTCTCCACATTTATGTAACTAGTAGATTCAGTAGGTACTGGATCATTTTCCTTGATAGCAATAAATACCCATTCATCCTCACTTACATTCCCTTTATCAGATTCATCATTTGTCACACCTTCATCAGTAGCATAATAACACTTTCTTTGGAATCTAGGCTTGTTAGGTCTTGGCTTAGGATCTCTTTTCAGACACCTTGAGGCAAAATGACCTATCTTATTGCAAGAAAAAAAATTAAGAGGAAATTTCCCTTTATACTTACCTTCTCCTTTGGGTACCCTCTTGATAATAAGTGCTTCAAGCTCATCTAGTTTTCTCTCTTCTTCAATCTCTCTCATTTCCTACTCATACTTGGACATTTTTCTAGAAGAAATTTCTCCCAGATCATATCTCTGCTTATCTTTTTTAGAGATAGTAGCTTTGAATGAAAATTCTGTCTTAGGAAGAGAAACACCAAACTCACTTAAGTCAAAAGCAACAAGCTTACCAATCAACATGTCTCTAGTTACATTTGTCGCAGTCTAGATCTCCTCAATAGCAACAACTTTGTGTTTCTATGCAACAGGCAGGGATTTGAGCACTTTATCAACAATCTTTGATTCTTCCAATGTTCCACCAACACATCTCATATTATACACAAGTTCATTCACTCTCTACATAAAAGAAGTGATGTTCTCATCTTCACCCATTTTCAACGTTTCATATTTCCCTTTCAGGCTTTGCAGCTTAGCAATCTTCACATGGACATCACCTTCATACAAAGTTTCCAACTTTTTCCAGATCTCATAAGCAGTCTCCAGCTCCATTACATTTGTCATCTTAGAATCAGTCAAAGCACTCAACAATGCTTCCTTATCCCTGATATTGTACTCGACTTCCTTAATCTCACCTATAGTAGAAGGACCATTCTGTGGGATGATATACCTATTCTTTGTATGTTCTAGTAAGGTTCACCAATTCATCTCATATGACACTCCATTCGAGTCTTCCACAAAGAATAATTAGTTCCATCAAATCTCAGACTATCCTTCTTATATGTTGCCATCCCCGATCACCTCAAGCTATTAAACTTCTTTTGAGGAACCTGCTCTGATACCAATTGTTGGCAACACAAGGGAAAAAAATTGAGAGGGGAGTGAATCCGTTGTCACAAAAATTATACTTATTAAACTTATTCTTAGATTAGATAAATAAAAATGAAAGCATAAACCATCACCACATCAAAAACACACATAACACCAAGATTTTTTTACGTGGAAACCTGTTAGGGGAAAAACCATGGTGGAGGTTAATCCACAAGATTATACTTTGTTAAAAGTATAAAAGAATTATAAATGGGGAATGCACATGCATTCAGGCACACTTCCTAGAGCTCACTACTCAAATACAAAAAGGATTACTGCCCAAAGGAAGACTCACTTCCTTAAAGAAACATTCAGATTACATCCAAAAGATTTTGAACTGAGAAAATAACATCTTCTAATGCCTAATTACAGTTCCGGTTAAGCACATAAACACTTTCTTCTGCTCACTCTTCTTCACACTTTACTTCTGCCTTCGAAAGATTAGAACATTATTTGCACACACCATGCCATCAAATGGTATACACAATCGATCATATATATCCACAACTAAGGATAACATTAACTACATGTCGGCCCAACAAAATATAAAATGTGTACAAAATATCGGCCGAAAACAATAAACAATTTCCAATGCAAACCAAACAATGCCGGCCACAACATAGTAAGGAACCAAAAAAATATCCTCGAATATGAAACACCTTCAAAAATTATGCCTCGAAGATCCACAACATGCTACAATCACCTTGTCGGCCATGAACATTAAAAACATGAACACATAGAAGAAAATCACCAATCGCGAGCACAACGATCAATGTGGACCAACAACATAGATAAAGCATGATGTAGAAACATCCACAAGCATCATGAATCACCACAGAAGCATCCGCAACAATTCAACTTACTAGAATCACACCATCTTCTTTTAGGAACACCAACTAAAGGAACAAAACAACTGTCAAAACATAGATACTCATAACTCAATCAAATCTTCATGCGAACCTCTGAAAATTTACGTGGATAAAATAGATATAATTGAAAACAAACCCTTTAATCTGAAACCTCTTAACATCAATATACTAAGCTAGCCACCATACAGTTGAACTTCACTGCATCATCGACAACCTGCAATAGTGTTGACATCAATGACAACCAGATATCAGCAACATCCAACACGTTTAACCAGGTTTTTATGCAATTTCTTTTATGTTAAACCTTAGTTTGAGTGAATAAATGATTGGAATAATCTTAGTTTGTATGAAAGGAGAAATCTCTTTATTTATTCCAAGTTGATTATATCAATTGTAACTGTTCGTTTGATGTTTAAATCATTTTTCTATATGAGAAATTCTATATCATGGTTGTACTAAACTGTGCGTACTTATTCCTTTTAATATATATATATATTCACATATATATATATATATATATTATATGTAAGTAAACATTATACTGCTGCATATTATATAATGTACAAAAAAAATACAAATTGTATTTTAGATTTTTTATTTTCACTGAATCGATGTTCTGTTTGAAGAATTAATGAAAATATATTTGAACAAATATTTTAGTGGCTCTGTTTCCAACCAAGCCTGTGGAAGGATGCGCTATGGAAAGCAACAATCTTTCCACAGGCCGCGACCTGTGGAAAGGGCGCTGTCTTCCATAGGCAGCGCTCCCTTGAGTGGTTGTTGGCCTCACCTCTTCCAATAGCTAAGATTCAATTTTATTTGGTTTAAGCTTGGATTAAACTCAAAACCCTTCATTAGAAGTTATCCTTTAACTAGCATACAAGATTATGAAGAAATTAAGAAGAAGAAAGATGCAGAATTTGAGAAAGAGTTAGCATTATTGAGGAGAGATTCAAAAAGGTACAAACAATGGCATGAGGAAGGAAACCAAGATTATGTTTGTGTATGGCCAATGACAAGAAAAGTAAAGTGGCCTATGAAGGAGATTATTGAGAAGAGGAAAAGGCAGAGTCTAGAAGCCTAAGAGGAAAAGATAAGAGGATGAGAGGGTTACAAATTTTTTGGGACAACAAGGAGTTTCCTATAGAGCAACATGGACTGAAAGAGGTCAAAGAAGTTCTCATTGAAGAGAACATGATGAGAGCCGAGAAGTAGAGTACGAAAGAAGTGCAAGAAGAAGAGAGAAAAGGGAAGAGGAAAGTGTCCATGAAACCAAATTATAGCAGCCGATATGCATGAACATATTGCAGCAGTACAACAAGAAGAGGTACAATACGAGGAACTTGAATGTGAAGGAAAAAATAGTAATATAAAGAAATGATAATGTAGATGTTGAGGATGCTGTTGTTTTCAAGATATTCTAGAAGATGATGCAGATGAAGGTAAAGAAACCCTTTTGGGTGAGGTGTGGATAAACAAAGAGGAGAAAATTAGAGCGACAACGTAGTAAACCTATGAATGAGAGTAATGGTTTGGATTGTGAAGAAAGAAACAATAATGTTGGGTTACAAATATATAGAGAGAAAAAAGAGATGAGGTTTTCAAAAGATCATCGATATAGGGTGCCTAGTTGGAAAACGAAACCCACTGATATGGGGCAACAAACAAAGGTCCAGAGTGATGATGCAGAGAGAAAAGTTATGAAAGAATTCTAGAGAGCACTCGAGGGTTGGCAAAGAAAGGTGGTTGTTGAAGGGCAGCCATTAAATTGCAATGAAAGACTTGTTTCCAAGGATTATTGTACCAAATAGACAATTCGAAGAGAGAGGAGTATGTCGAGGAATAAATGGACTCATGAATTAAGGAAGTGTTGGCTAGAAAGAAGGCTTTGTGAATATGATTTGAGGATGAAGACAGAGCAAAGAGTGAGAAGGACTAGAGAAGCAATGAAGGGACACCAATCCAATGGTAAAGTATGGGTAGTGAAGCAAGCCAAAACAAACAATTGTGTTGAGGAGAAGAAGCAAAGTTCAAGCAAGGGGAAAGGTTAGGTATCTGATTTTTATGATGATGATTTTGAGGCTTTGAATGACATTTATGAATATGATATAGAGATGTGGGGAATGAAAGATATGAAAGGTGGAGAAGTAAATTTCAGAAAAGGAAAGAAAGAAAATACAGGAAGATTGAAAAGGATGAAAAGAGAAAAAAAAAATAGAATGTCTATGAAAGAGGGATTAGAGAGGAGCATTCAAAGGCAAGAGTGTGCAGAAAATTTAAGAGAAAAAAAGGATAATGCAGATGTAGAAATGAGAAGAAATGTTGAGATAGCTGTAGTAGACAATGAAGAAGAAGACCTAAACATGGAAGTAAGTGAGGATGCAATAGGGAGTTAGGTTGTAAATATTGGAACAACAATGTTTCAAAGTGAAGAAGACAAAAAAGGAAATGGAGAGGAAGACTTTGCAGAAAAGAGAATGGAAATAGGAGTAGCAGTCAATGACAAAGAAGATGATTTATGGGAAAAGTATGCAACAATCGAAGAGGAGTTGAATGACAAGCGTGGAGGTGTACAAATAGGTGGAGTGGTGAAAAATGTGCAGATGGAGGTTAGGAATGAAAATAAAGAAATTGTTGCAGACATTAAGGCATATTTAATAAATAATTTTGTGAGTTGGGTTATAAAAAATGAAGTTGATAATGATATAGTACTAAAACAGTCAGCCTTGGATGTTGGGTGGTTGGAAAGGATGTTTGGTGTTGTGGAAAATAGAAAGAGGATGATGAATGTGAATTTTTTTTTGATGAGTGGAGAGTTGAATAGTGGACCACAGTATTGGAGGGATGTGGTAGTCATACCAGAAAGGTGTTGGAAAAGGTAGAAGAAAGAAAGAGTTGATTATGGATTTGCGATATCATGTGTAGGAGTACATGCAAATTTTGTCCCGTGGGGAGTCTGATGCAGGGGCATCGCTCTCCATCCAGATTTTGGTTTGAATTTCATTTTAGTTTGTTCTTTTTTGAGTTTTTTGTAGTGTTCTGGTGGTTTGACATTTGGATGTGTTATGATGTAGCTTCTTTTCACAATGCATTTTGTATTCATGTTGCAAGTAGTAGATGTTGGACTTCCTGTCGTTGAGTGATGAGAACTCATGGAAACAAGGGGTGGTTGAATAACTATCTCCCAAACCTAACATTGAACGTGTCGATTTGGGTGCTTATTGGTTAATTTGATTTTTTTGTGAAGATATTCCATTTGATGTGTTGGTGGTCTTGAATGAAGCTCGACTGATTTGGTTCCAACAATTGTGCTTGAAGTCATTGAAGGAAGAAGCTGAACCATTTGTAAGAGGAATTTTTCTATTTGGGAAGCACGAGGTCGTAGGAGGAATTTAAAGAGGCCCAAAAAGCATACAGGAGGGAGAGAGGACAAGGGGAAAAAGCCATAATAAGTGAGGGCCTGATAATGAGGGTTGAGGGCTAATATGGAGGAGTAGAGGCTAAATAAATGTTAAGAGGGAGGTTGTTTCCATTTGAATAAGCTGCTAGAGGGAATGCAGAGGAGGCCTGATAGCATAAGAGGGAGAATGCTATAGTGAAGCAAGGTCAGAAGGGTTTCATATGGTATGAAGAAGTGTACAGGCTGGGAAAATAAAGAGGTCGATAAGGCATACACGACAATGATAAAGAATGTGTGAGCATTCCGATAAGAGGCCGATTACAAACAAGAGATGGCGATAAGGATGATCTGTAATAAAGAAGCTGAGAAGAATATAACAAATAGATAGATGAAGATCAATAAAGATAGGATATATGGAACAGGGAAATGAAAAGGCAGAGGAGCAAGTGTGCTGAAGAAGGCCGAATAATGGTGCAAGAATGAATTGGATATATAAAGAGAAGGGAACGAACCCAAAAAGGATAGAATATGTTTGTATTTAATATGAATTCTAATGCTTTAATAAATAGTGTGGTTTCAAAGGTCAATCAGTTTTCATTATATTTTTAGTTGTGGATTAATGGGATATTCCTGTGTAATGATTGAAAGCATTGATACTGTATTTAAGTTCCTGTAGTAGTTTAGTAAACAGAAGAGAGTTGTGTGTTTTGAGGGTTTGAATATGTGTTGAGTGTTTGAGTTGTTTGGGTTGGATGTTTGCAGATTTGGTAGATTCTTGAGGGTATCTCCATCATGTGTATAAGCAAGATTTACTTCTAAAATGAATATATACATGTTTATCTATTTTAGACAAGTGCTCCTCTGAATATATAAATATAAATTTGTATTTTTGATAGAACCATTTAAATATGAAATAAATTACATAGAATGAATTGTTAGAATTTTTGTGCACAAATAGAAAGATATGTATATATATATGTATATATATATATATACACACACACACATATATTTGCTATTTTTGCTTGGAATATTAGTAAATTGATTGAATTGAGTAAACTGTTGGTTGTAGAATTAAATATAAACAACTTATTTTACTTATGAATTATTCCATTTCATTGAATTTGTAAATATAGATGGACATGCAAACCAATATAACGAATTTTGGGGAAAAAATGTGTTTTCAAAAGAACTTATTGATTAGTGAATGCTTGAAAACTTAAAAGAACTTATGAAATGTTATATTATATATTTATTCTTTCTATGAAAATACTTTCAGGATAGGATGCCGAATGTGGGCTCCCAAAGACGGTAATTTAATTTTTCTAAATTATCATATTGATTATTATTGCTTGGCCAAGCCACTATACCAATGAAATAGATGGTTTTGAAAAGCCTAGATTATATGTTATATATGTTTTGCTAGGCTCCTCATGTAGGGTCAGTGCTTTCTTCGTGTTAGGAAGAAACCTGGGGAAGTCTGATACTTTGTGGTTGGGTGGAAAAAGTTCCTTAACCTCACTCTTGGCGTCATCTTGCAGAAGACCTTTAGAGTGATGGCGGTTGAGGATATAGATGCTTATACTATATGATTAATTATGGATATACTTCTTTGTAATATTCTTGTATGGCTTGCTTAGCTAGTTTGTGAATGTATATTTAACTTCGTGAATGTAATTTTTGTACTGGTGCAAAACTTGTACTTGTAACATTGAAACATATGTAATCTAACACCCCTACTGGTGTATGAGATTTGTACTTCATTATTGGAACTTGCTTTTGTGCAATTATAGATATTTTATTTAATATATGCCTCACTTTCCTTATTTGGAATAAGCATTTTTTTTGGAATACTATTTTTAGTATGTGAGTTTCTTGCACTTTACATTTGGTATCAGACATTTGGATTCAAATCTTGGACCCTAGGGCTTATTATGAGATTGTATATCGTATATGTTAGTAATAATACATTATTTCTTATGTTAGAATGGAGGGAACATTAAGAACACGAGGGCGTGTCAAAAAAACCAAACATAATGAGAGGCCTAGGTCATCAAGTGAAATAGAACAACCTATAGAACCCAAGGAAAAGGGGGTGAAGGATGATAAAAAAGAGGACTTAGAGACATTGGTGAAAGTTCTTAAGCGTATTCACCTCCAGAAGAAGAAAAAGAACAAGGAAGCAAAAATGAACAAGAGGGCCAAAAGTAAACCCTTGGCCCACTGAGATTTTCCTATTAGATGTGGTCAAGGTGCAACCGTGCTAAATGAAGAAGAGATTAAGGAGTGTTCACAATTGAACCCAACCTCCAAATTTGCAAACCTCGAGTCCGAGGAGGAAGAGGAACCAAAAGAGTTTCCCTTATCTAAGAATGATATGTAAACTTTTATGATTTGGGAAAACAAGAACTTCTATATAGAATAAGGATGTAAGAATCCAAAAGTAAATAAAATGAGATCTTGTAAATATTTTGGGAAAATTCAATGGTATTTGTGTTGATTGATATGAAATATAATACTAGTAGTTGTTTGGAATAATCTTCCGTTATGAATGCTATTAGAGTTTTAGAAGACTTGTTTGTCTGAGCCAAGATGGCTAGGACATGGTGACAACTCGTGAAGTGATGATGTAGGAATAAAGAAATATTGTGAGAAAAGAGATCTCTTTGAGGATATAAAGGGTGAATGAGTTTATTACAAAAGGGATAAGTTACAAGGTTGCTAAAGGAAAAATAAAAATATTATGACAGGAAGAAAAGAACAGTCACCTATAGCTAATAATGGTTTAAACTTTAGATGATGCTTTAAGGAAGAAAATAATCCAAGATGGATGTTTTAATATAAAATATATTTTAATAATCACTTATATCTCCCCTTTTTAATAAAGTCCTTGTCTCCCTTTTAATTGGAAATTAAGTATATATTATAAAGTGCACATTAAAATCACTTATATCCTTTTAATATAAAGTCCCCTTTTAATATATTTTAATAACACACTTTATTATTTGGCATTATTTATACAAAATGCATAGGACCAATATTACCAATATGACTCTAGGATATAATTATGCCACCATGCTAGTATGGACACTCTGCCAACTGACCATACCACTGACTTACTATAAATAGTAAGTATGCATCAAAGTCTCATGAATGGCCTCTAGAAGGACACACCACAAATAAGCTAGGATGAAGAGCTGAAGAATAATGACATAAGCACCAAAGGGTCTATTGTTGAACCAAAGACTACTCTCAAAAGGGTCCCTTGAACACTCTGCTAGCCTATGGGGACTAGTTGGTAGACTAACCACTATGTATAACCATTGCCTAGGAAAAGGGGACATTATAGACACTACACATCCCCTTAAGGTTGAAACATCTTTATTCATCATAAATAAACAATCACTACATATTCTAAAATAATTAGGTCTCTCAACATTGTAATAGAGCTTCCAAGGTCTTAAAAGAGCTTACTCTTTATTGTCCTATCATTGTGATAGCCCTATGAACATTTAAAAATTGGTGATTAATGCTATAATAATATGAAATAGATTTAACTTGTATTTTGCAATCAATTTGCAGCCTTCCATGACTCATCTTATCAGTGTCCCTATACCAATTTTAAACTTTTGGATACACAAATAACCTTCTAGGTATTGCTCGCAATTAGGAAACATTCAACTAGAAATTTGCAATCAAGAAAATAAGTTATTTAATTCAACCACATATTAAAATGTCATATCAAACTTATCAAATGTAATAAATCAAATCTCTAGCAACATTACATAAATTTTCAAACCAATCGACTCTATTCTACTAAGTGAACTCTCTCAGTCAAATGAGATCTTGGTGAGTGTTCCCACTTGTAGGATTTCGTGTATGTACTCTTTTTAGGATTTGTCTTGGGTATATTTTATTATATATTGATAAAATTATAGAAACTAACATTGGCACTATATCATTTCCCATTATTTCTCTAAAACTGATCATTTACATTCGATCAATTATCTTCATTTCTAACTCCTATATTAATTAAATATTTTATTATTATTTAATTAATATTCCCTATTAATCCTATTATCCCCATTCCTCATCCAATATCATTTTCCCATTTATCCCCAAGGTTTAGTCTTTGAATAATTATTTGGTAATTATTCATATAAAATCTTATCCCCCTTCCTAAAATTAAATAAATGTTCTTATTTATTTAATTCTCACTTCTATAATCCACTCATAAATCTCCATTATCATTTAATTATTCCTTAATAATATGCACATGGGAATGACAGTTTTCATATGAGGAACTTGCAGGAGCATGAAAAGTGTTATTTAAAGGGATATCCAGGTTGTTTCTCCTCTTGCCACTTGTCCCTCCATTGAAATCCTCATAAATCTATAAAATACATCACATCGAAGTCATTTCTAGAATGACCTCTTATGTAATATCATGCTTCTAGAAAAGTACTCACATCCAACCATCGATGAGAAAAACTAGTTCATCTTGGTGCAACAAGGTTTGGTTTTGGTAAATATTTTGTTTATTTTATCTCAGTTTTATCAATCTTATACTTAATTTGAGTGTTGCATCTAATTATGGGTATATAGACTAATTTAATTCATTTGTATTCTACCTTTTTCCTATACAAATTTATAACATACTTGGTAGGACCCGTGTCCTTGTATACTAATCAAACTTGGGTGTTTTTAATGTTTTTCATACATAGATTACAATTTAGTTCACGTTTGGTAGTTGCATACTAGTTTTTTATGGTTACATTTTTTTGTTACTAAGATTTTTTTTAATTTTTTTGATTTAGCATTCAAGATTTTGATAGGGAGGTTATTTTAAAAGTAATTTTTTTGTTGAATTTACTCATAATCTCTCCTTGTGAAAGATTAATAACCCTTTTCATTGTAGGATTAGATTTTTTAGCACTCTCTCTTACAAGTCAACGATTATGCTTCAATTTAATGATTCCATACTTTTTTGAAAGTTCTATATTTTATCTATTATATGCTAACTTTGTGTATTTAATACATATTCTTAACATTTTCTAACCAAATCTATGTTTTCTATCAAAAATAAATCTTGCACAGGGATATGATACCAAAATTTCATCCTAAACACTCTGAAATCATTTTTATCGAACACCAATCATTATCATTTAGGAATCTTATGAATCCATATATTTCTTGGTTTAGTAGTCCCATCCCTTACATCAATTATTCCATCACATATATAAATCTTTTGTTTTACTAATTTAGCAATTTTGTTAGAAAACAATGATTATGTGACTTGTGTTGGTGTTTCTATCTTTAGGTATAATTTCATTTTTTGATCTTTTAGTGCATGTATCTTCCTAACAATGGTTTTATCCATAAATATTTTAATAGTTCCATAGTTTTCCAAATTGTTGGCATAATTATCCATTACTTTTAATAATTCTCATTGACCATTCCACTATATAACCCCTATTTGTGCAACTTGTAGTCGCTTGACAAAAACCAAATCATAATACTACTAACATTCCATTTGTAGCAAATATTTGTGAAAAACATCATTTTATCATTGATCTAGGCACACTTTAATTTATTCAAAGGAATTAGTGTATGACATATTTGTGAGACCTACATAAGGGTATGCTCTCTCCTCATACCCTTGGGTGACCTTGGAGATCAAAATTTTATTTTGGTCTATTTTTTTCATCATTTTATCTAAGGAACCCATCAAGTTTAGGATCTCTCCCCTTGTTCTTTGTGCAATATTGAGTGGCCAAAAATGGTTTGATCATTCATTTTAGGGGTCTTTCTAAGAGATTTAATCACCCTAAGGGTCAACCTTAACTCTAGCATTCTGACTAAGTATAAAAGTAGGGGTTGAATTGAAAGATATGTCGCTTGGGAGTGAAATTTTTCTAATCCAACTAAGCATTGATAGTGATAGAAGCATAGATATGATGGAGAGTGGATTATTCCCTACATACCCTTTTGGTATATCATTGATAGCGATAGAAGCATTGTAACAACCTAGATATGATATTTTTGTCACCTCTTATTATGGTGCAATGGAAGTGAATCACCCCTTAAAGGTACTCATGATCTACCTCTAAGTATTGAGATAGAGCTAACCTTAGGTGAAGCCTGTGGCCATCCTTGGTAAGGTATCTTATGCAATGTGATACTCCCTAGATATTCCTCACTTAGTAGATGGTATTTGTGATCCCACATTAGGTGATAAACCAACCTAAATAAACAATAATTTATTATGATTATTGGCATGTCTTCATTGTAAAAACTTGTTCAACCCCTTTAATCTAAAAATCTCAAAAAATCTAAACCATTTGCATGTTGATTGAGTGTGATTATTTTCAAACATTGCTAAGGTAAGCCTTCCCAATCCACCTAATCCAACTAATCCACAACCTTAATCATCCCATCCTAATCCATCTAATCCATCACCTTAATCATCCACTTCCAACCCATCAAATCCAACCAAATGCCTTTATCTCCCTTCCTCTAATGATTTATCTTAATCATTTTCCTCTAATATCCCCTCTACTATTTTCCCCTCCTAATATAATCCATTTTACATTTTAATATAATCCATTCTAATCCAAATCCCATTCTTCTAATATTTTCAATCCATCCTCTAATCTCTTTTTCTAATCATTCTTTTAATCCTCCATCACAATCCTTTCTAATCCACTTTTTCTAAATCCGATCTCACCTAATCTAATCCACATCTCTTCTTCTTTCTCCATCCTCATCTAATTGAATCCTTTAAACCATTTCCAAATCTAATACTTAATCATCTCTATCCCCCCTCCTCTTTGTTATCCAACCATTGATCCCTAAAACAAAATTGGCCCTTGTTAGTAAACAACACCTTAATACAATATAATCCAATCATAAAATCATCACTTTCTTGATAACTTAGTATATCTCAAGTAGGCAATAAATGAATTATTTCTTAGGATATTTTCCTATCTTAAGTATATGAGTCAAATTGAAACCATCTTCATTCAAGGTCTTAATTTTGACCCATCTCAACCATCCAATTATTCTCACTTCTTTCATCCCTTCCTTTCATCCCATCATCCTTTATTTATTCCATAATCCTAATGTCCTAGATCCACCTTCCACTTCTAGCTCCCATCCAAATCATCCAAACACTTTTAAAGTTATAGATCAATGTAAATATTTATACCCTAATATATGTATCACATGTGTTGGTAATTTAATTCTATATTTGCACCAACCCAAAATGTTAAACCTTGAATCAATGCATCCATTTTCCATTTAATGGTTCTAGAACATAATCCAATGGTTCTATCCATAGAGTCATTTTCATCTTTTAGCGTATATATCATTTAATCCATAGACTATATCCATAAATTTAATTCATCCTTTAATGTATCCATTCATCCTTCAATAGTACCATATCATAACCAAACAATTCTCTTTACAAGCCATTTCACCTTTCAACCCATTTGTTCATGCTTAGACACAAGTGTCCTATATTTTAACATATCCACTGCTATTTGTGACACTTCAATTTTAGGGACCCCCAATCTAATTCAACTCATCCAATTCAGTCAATAAACCTTATCCTAATTTAAAATTAATCTAAATTTTAATTTGAGCTTTATTAAAACAAACTTAAGATCTTTTCTTCCATTTTTATCTAATCCATTCAATTTCACTTCTAATCACCTCTTCACATCCAATCCTATCTTTTACCCCCATCCCACTCATCAAAAATCATCATGAATATATTTTGTTTTGACCTCATCATAACCATCTAAAAAAATTATTTGATACCAATGATGATGATAGTATCGTTGACCAAGACAAGTATGCAATTGATCCCCTTAATGATATCATCTATACAAACTTTCCCCAAGCTTCCACCACTCACCCATGCTTGTTGAATAAGTAATGGCTAGCATAAGCTATCCCATCACACCTCCACACATATCTACTAGTCACCCTTATGCTACCTTTCACAAGGGAAATATTCAGTCCCCCATCCACACCTCCCTCTTATCTATCACCTTCTTATACTTCCCATCCAATATGCATACCTTCATCTTCTCCCTTATCCATATCCAACATCCATCTTTATACATCAAAACCATCACTTCAACCCATAATCTAAATTTAACATCCCATCATCCACCAATCTATAATCCTAATCCTTTATCTAATCATAATAATTCATCTAATCCTAATCCTTTATATCAAGCTAAACCATGTACAAATATTTATCTCCCAAATTCCTCCAAGTACTCCTAGAAAAAGAACCATCACAAAATCCACATCACATGGTTGCAGAGTCATTTCACCCCACTCAATAATGTAAGGTAATCATTGATGATGCCATAATCCACCAAAAGCATATCATTCCACTCCAAAATCCTAACAACCTCCAACCCCAATCCCGTGTACCTCATGAATTCCCCATCTCTTTATCTACCTAATTTGAGGAGTCTATCCAATATTCCTCCTTCACTGTTCTCCTATCCACACAAACCTTGATATACTAAGAAATTGTTACAAAGCATACTGAAACATCCCCCCATCCAAATCAAGATCCTAAAATCCAATCTACTAATTCATGATCCCTTGCCACCTCCTACCTAAACCATCTCAAGACCATCACTTTATCCTCTTGGTCCCCTTACCTTCACCCATAGTGGCTCACTTTTCATAGAGGAATAACTCCTATAGCCCATCTATACTCCATCTATAAATGGAATTGCATCTTTCTTCTAAAACAACCAACATCCTATTATAAAATGAATTCTCAGGGACATGATGTAGTGCCCCTCCCATTTGCATCTTGTTAATGAGAGATCGGTCTTTTAGCTTCACTATTTCCTTGTGATTGTTGTGGTGATTATTTTATGGCTCAAAATAGTGTGTATGAACCACCACATGCTTGATATGATTTTCCTCAACATGTTGGTTGTTGGAATTTTGCATATTTATATGCTTGGATATATCAGTTTGCTTCAGTTCAGTGTTATGCATTATTTATGTTGTAGTTAAATGTGATCTTGATTATTGATATTTGAGAAATGATTTATATGATAGATGTATAGATTTTATTTATGATTTATGCTATTGGACCTCATTGGGATGATTATGATGTGCTTGGGCTATATATACATTGAGTAGGTACCCTTGACGTGTGTTGAATGGTTACAGGTATAGGGTTATTTCTCCACCTGGCTACATAGGGTTGAGTTATTCCCAAATGGTGGTTAATTTGAAGATGTCACATTGGGTCCCTCCCTATCCATTTTGTATTCATACTTGAGTCGGGCATTATATGTGTCATATTTGAACTTATGTGAACCCGAATCCAATTTAGGAGTTACTCCAGAATCCCTATGTGTTGTCAATGACTAATGAATGTCTCATTAAATTAATGGTTTAAATTTTATATTTTTCTTGTAAATGAAATATTAGGGATTTAAATGATTTTGATATTTATTATTAAAATATTCTCTATGTTTTGAAAAGGGGAGAATAAAATGAAAGTAGAAATAAAAGTAAGTTATTGTTTAATTTAAAAATTGAAAATTCCTTGGGTTGGGAATTATGAGTTATGTGTGATTTAATTATCTTGTTTAAATTTTGATTTTCATAAATTTAAATGAATATGATTATATGGTTTAAATCAAAATTTTAAATGATATATTTTACTCAAGAATGAATTTAAACGTGTATTGGGGTTTTGAGGAAACTAGGAATTAAGAAAATAAAAAATGCATTTTATTTTGATTAATTTGGAAATTGGAAAAGGGTAAATAAGAAAAAGGGGTTTTAATTTTTATTATGCAATTTTTATTGGGAAGAAATTTTGAGAGAGAAAAACCCTCTCACGGTGAAAAATAAAATTATTGATTGGGAACACAATCAAAAAGGGAATTTGATGGGATCAAATTTGTTGGGATAGGAATGGGAAGGGGAGTGTGCATGCGAGCTTTCATTTACATTTGTTTGATATGCTTGAGGTATTCTTCATTTTAAATTTTGTCATAATTTAAATTAAATTGTTAAATACTTCTTCCTTGCTCATTTTCTTTCATTTCAAATTGTTAAATTAAAATTAGGGGGAGTATAAAAACCTCCCAATGCTTTTCGTTTGAGAAAAATCCAAGCTCTTTATTTTATTATATGAAATTTTGAGAATTTTCCATATTATGGGGTTAAAATACCCAAATTTTTTAGAGAATGTGTGAAATGTGGATTTTATGTGATAAGTGTGTTGTTGGGTTCATTTAAAGCAAAAGGGTATGTTTAAAATTTTAATTTTAATTTTTCAAGATTTTCTTCAATAGAGTTTTTGGGAATCTTATGGTTTTCCAATGTAAAATAAAATAGAAAAATGAAATTGTGCATGTTTTATGATGAATTTTAATGTGGGGAAAGAAGTCTCCTTATTCTTTTTCAATTTAAAACTAAAGGTTAAATTGGGAAATTAAAATATTTTCTGATCTTTCTCCACAAGACAATGACCACTAGCACTCTGAGGCATCACATATTGTGCATAATCACACTTAGATCCATCTACAATATTTATCTAATCAACAACTTGGATTAAACTATGAGGCTTCAAATCCTTTGGCAAGGTACTCAACCCTGATTGGTAAATTTCACAAAAAAATCAATGCAAATTGAATCCTCTGGTAGGAAACTCTTGGGTATTTCTATCAAGGTATCTAAGAACCTTGAGAATAGTTCATAGGGTGATTCTGTCTCATGTATTTTAATTTCATAGAATTATTTAACATAAGACATTTGATCAACTTTGCTCAAATTTCATTGATGCACAATGTGGAACTCACCACAATTCTCATATTGTGGTGATGGGGAAATCAGGACAACAGAGGCATTATCATCTTGATAGACATCTCCATTGCCTGATATATTGGGTCCACTTGCATGAGATGTGCTATTAGAACCAACATTAGTAACCAAATACCCTTTCATCATTGAGTATTTTAAATTATTCTCAATATTCATGGCACTTTGATACACCTGACGTAATGTTGCGGGCTCTTTATCCCTTAATAGATAGCTCATCTTACTATCAAATTCACCAAGATACACAACCAAACACTCAACATCATTTGGTCACATATTTTCAAGAATATCCCTTATGGCCTTTGTAAATCTAAGATTGAAAGCAGGAACCAGCTGATCCTCCTTTCTATGGATTTCCATAAAGTTTTTTCTTACCACATTGGGATTTACTCTTTCACCAAATTGCTCCATGAACACTACTTTAAAATCATCCTAGGAATGTATAGAGGATGCTGGTAAGTAAGAGAACCAATCTCTTGCTTCTCCCTTTAAATACAGAACAAATAACTTCAGGACAACATCCTCAAAGTCTAGTTCATAATCTCCCATCATATTAACAAAATCTCGCAAATGCTTGCTTGTTGATTCAGACTTCTCACCATTGAATTTTGGTACCTTATCTCGGATTTTAGTTGGTACAACATTTTGGTAACCACAAATGTCACTGAAATTTAGAGCTCTATACCTTTTAGTACTGAAGCTTCTTTGACATGACATAGGTTGCCCATTATGCATTGTTACATTCAGGTCTACACCAGGATGCATAGTTTGATAATATATTTTATCACACCTTTAAAAGGCCTTTGAAATTTACCTCACAATTCCACAAGGAAATTCAAACTTCCTTTGCAATTATGATCTTAGTCCTTTAAAATGTAAATCTTCTATCTATTTCACTTAAGATCCTAGAATATAACATGCTTCTTCGTCATAATGCATGAATTTTAATTTACCCTTTAGAAGCATGTACAATTACCACTACTATTCCCTCCCTTAGTGCTATCTCACCTAATTGGGAATCATTTACATCTTAAGTCTTGAAAATATCCCATAAACTGCTTGCAATCATATAATATTTTCTTTAGATTTATGGGAATACCTGGAGATTTGTAGTAGCCGTCAACTTTTCTTCTTTGCAATTTGCAGATCTAGAAATTTTATGTATTTTTTATTAGGTTCTTTAAACAGAGTCACCACCTCTCTTCATAGAGGATTAAACTTCAAATAGTATGAAGTTCTTTCAAAGGTAAATCTCATTATGAGTCTTCTCCAACAGCAGAATCATACTCAAATTCTTTGAAATTTGCTACAACAAAACCCTTACTAGGTTCAAGAACTTTTCAACATCTAAATAAAATGTTCAAATCCACCAAATGCTTGACTCTATGATATTATAGTCTGGAACTGGAGATTCAAAATTCTCCCTAGCAGAGTCGCAAATTCTGTTGGTGTTTTTTCTAGCAGAACCTTGAAATCCTCTAAAGGGTAGCCAACCCTTATGCTCAATAATTTTCAAAGTTAGTGGACAATGATCGAGTAAGGGATTCTGAGGCCCTTAATCCTACACTTTAGGCTCTGTGAGACCTAGGATGGTATTCCTTAATGTGCTCAAATGATTCGCATTTGATTGAGAACACATATATACACAAATCAATTCCTCTTAAATGTAAATACACATAATTCACTAAAGATTGGGTAGACCTTTGAGCCAATTACTATCTATTTGTTAGGAATTAGGTTATGCTTCAGATTCATACATCATAATTGAAATATTTTTAATGATTTTTCATTCTCATTCTAAATCCCTAGCTGAGTGCATTACTAGCTCATTTATCTTTAATATAAACTAATGAATAGACTATGCTTTATCTGTTGGGAAAATGGAGTCAAATTTATAACAACCAGTAATATATTAGTCATTTACTCAGAACTTGATGGACTATTATCATAATACTTTTTAGTATGATAAATCACAGCGTCTAAAACGTAACTTCCTACCAAATCCCATACTCTTCCTCACAAACCTATGAATCCATTCAAGCATCTAATCAATTCTTTGAATTAAAGCAAAAATGAAAACATACATCAATTAAAATAACTGAAGATAAACAAAATGACCATTAATAATTTCATTTATAATTTTCAAGAGAATTATATAGGAGAGTATACGTTTCAAAACTAAAATTATCTTCCATATCTATGGCTTCTATAAAACTATTTTAAGATCATTACAAACAAGACTCATACCCTAGACTTCCTACTATTTTATTCATCGGTATTTTCTACAATATGCTCCTTCCTAAGCTTATATTTTTACTTAGACCATTATGAGACTCAAAATTCCAACCCTTGTAATCAACCTTGAAATCCCTTTTATAGAAAAAGGGAGCAACAATCATCAGACTGAATTACATTTATATTTCATTTTCATTTCATTTCAAAACTAACTTTCATTGAACTAGAGATACTTCTTGGACAGTTACATTTAATCATTTTGGAATGAGGGAAGACAAAAGACAAGCTCCACATAATCAGCTGAAGGAGACTGGCTAGCATTCCAAAAGGAATTATTGTTGCAACATCACAACTTACATGTTCATACAAAAATCGAAGAAGTCATCATCAATACCAACGACATAAACTAATAGAGTAGCCAAAAGGAACTGAGTCAACAAAAAGGATAAAAAAACCAAGAACCAGCTCCGAAGGAAAATAAGGTACTACCCTACTTTGTTAGCAATAGAGTAAGTATGCTCACTTGGTGTCCTTATTGAAATTGAAGTAGCTACCACCTTGTCTTCGTCAGAATCATCATAAGGTACCGGGGAAATGAGATAATGACCATATTCAGAGTCAGTTTTTCGCCATCACTTGAAGAGCTATAAAAAACTTCAATAGGAGCATTATGCCTCCCCAGACAAGCCTTAGGACCCTCACTCTTCCTCTTCATTTTCTTCTTAGGCTCAACAAGATTCTTCCCTTTAAACTTGACCAGTTCTTCTGAAATGGTCCTATTCCTCAGATTGTAGGTACTCTAGACAATAGCCTTCTTACTCTTCCCACAAACACTTCTCTTGCCTTTTGGTGTTGTAGGAATTCCCAATATGTCTGGTTTAACCTCAAGAACAACTTCATGAGGTTCCTGCATGCTAAGCCTTCTAGAACTTCTAACCGGCATGACTAACTTACTTGGTTCACCCATCAAATCCAAAACAAGACATAGACTAGAAAACCACCTCACAAAAAAGATACCAGCTTATACCCTCAGAGTGTTGTGAGAAAGAAAACTCAAAACAACCCAACAAAAAACAACACAGAAGATAATCTGTAAGCTATAAAACCATTACCACCCTAGGAACAAGATAACTAAGCCATGTATAACTTCAAAATGAATCACATATGCATACTTACATACCCAGGGAAACCATACTATTGCTTCTACGATTATTTTCTCAACACTCACACATTACTCCTCCAGTACTATAACAATTATTTCAGCACTTGCAAATTGTAAATGATGAGAATGAATTGCAAGAAATCCTCATTAAGTAGAGCTATTAGAGCATACAACAATTAATGGCCATCTAGGCTCATGTGAGAAAATAAATGATCAATCGTTCAATGCTTAATCTTGACTGTCAATCATTTTGGATTTAAAACTTGATCAATGAAGCTCATTAAGGATCACCACTTGCCTTTCCACCCGTACTTGGAAACATCGATGATATCCTAGAAAGCCGCCACGTAGTTGTCCATATCTCGGCCATATAATTAGCATGTCGCTGGTTGTCACATAAATTCCCTTATATTTCCTCCAAACTTCAGCGACGAGCAGTAACATCCCACTACAAGGAATATTCCCAGATATACATCTTATCGTTGGTCGCAAAAGTTAGTTGAGTTCCCTTAATTATTTCAATGAGGGGAAACTTTCTGACGATGCCTTCAAATAACTCGAGCCATCACTTGTCATTGAAGTGAGACCAAAGGTCTGGAGGACTTCAGCGATGGGCGATGCAAAGGGAAACCTAGGATCCATTGCCTATCACTGTAATGAACTTGAGGTTGAGGATGTCTTCAATGATGAGTCACAACTGGCGATGGGAGGAAAGTCAGACACGTGTCTACCATTACCTTCCATTCACATCCATCGCCCATCATAGAAGCAAGGAAAGGTCATAGAATATTTCACTAATGGCGTGACAAAAAACATCACAACGCTCATTGCTAGTCGCCAAAATGGAATAGGAAGCTTGAAAGACTTCAACGATAAGCGATGCAAGGGGAGAATAGGGTCCGTCGCCTGTTGTCAAAATGCAATCGCTAACGAAGACAACTTTAGTGATGGAAAACCACTTGAGTGAATGGAGATTTTCACATGCAATTAAGATGTTTTGAAAAGGGTCCATGCAAGGTTGACACAATTTAGACCCTTAGGAATAAAGACCTAAGACATAACTCTTTTGCCATGGAATATTTTCCATTTGACTATAGGAAATTTAAAATGATGGGGTGGAAAAGGGTATCTGATGAACCTAGACCAAGGGGCTGGTAAAAACATGATTCAAATGGCTCAAGTGATGACTTGAATGACCAAGAAATGGGTATGACAAGTCAATGGAGAAATAGAATGCCCAAGGGTTTGAGACTTGTAAAATTTGAAATAAGGGCTTATAACTCAAAACCCTAAACTTCCTTGGGCACAAAAGCAATAATTCAGGACAAAGCAAGGAACCAACTCAACTTTCTCAAAATTTTAGGAGCTCTACCATGTGGATCGATGAATAATTTGGTACCAAGTTATTCCAAGATTAATTCATGTATTTAGATGTTTATTCATTTATATAATTATAATATTGACTATTAAGTACCTTCCTTTAAGATTAGTGTAAATTTGATAATAGAAAGAGTATTGTTTCCATTTACGTGTCTTGATGTTTGTACCAAGCATGATATCTTTATGTTTCCATTATAATGATGTGGAATGGATAAAATAAATTGAGGAACACTTAATTTGGTGTTTAAAATGAGGTTAAGAGTCAAAATTTATAGTTGGGCAGCCTAGTAGTATGTAGAGGTGACTTGGTGGCCTGTTGGGGCGACTTGGTTCTATGTAGGGGCGGCCTTGTCCCCATGTAAAAAATAGAATGTAAATACTCTTAACCACTACTAGATAGAAGTTTTTTAAGATTTATTCCATTGTTAAATAATTTTTATGCCTTCTAATTTTTCCATTCTGGTTGTTTCAGTCATTAGAACCCTTCCAAAACCTAGTCAAGTTTCCCTATTTCATGACTTGATCTTTCTTCTTGTTTTAAGGCCTCAAATGGGATAACCATGTAAAAAAAGTTATTACTCATGGTCCTAGGGGTCTAGTGGTGTTGTGTGATTTTCCTTTTGGGTTTTTATTGAGATCTTGAGGGTTCTCTTTCCTTGTTTTGCATGTCTTCTTCTAAATTTTCCGATTGTCAAACCTAGGGTTAGAGAGATTGTGCACCTGGTCTTGTGAAGTCGTGGGAAGGTTTTAAACCTTATTGGTTGGTATTTTTAGTGCTCTCAAAATTTATCATAGATCATGAGGTCTTGTGGAGTAGTTATTCCTCTTTTGTGTTGTTGTGTTGTGATGATATGTCTTAGGAAGCATGAGGTTGTCTGTAAGTGATTTGTTGTCATTCCTATTGTGATGTGTTGTACCTCTTGGTAAGGGAACCTCTTGTGGAGGTTTTCCTTTGTGTTTAGATTTGTTAAGTGTGTTAGGATGTTGATTGGAGGTTGATGATCCCATCATCCTATCTTGGTGTGGTGATGTGAGAGAACAAAATCATGGTTTAGTAATCAATCGTCATGTAGGTGTTGTTCCCTCTCTCCCTCTTGTTTTTTATGAAGGTGGAATTATCATAAGATTGGTTAGAATTTCTTTGTTTCCACCTTGATTATGTAATGGTGAATTTGTATTATTTTTCTTTTCATTGCGTCATTGTGACACTTGTGTTCATGTTGTTGTACAAGTGCGACATGTCATAGTTGTATTATTGGTGTTGTTTCAAAAAAGTTATTTTGTCATGTTTTTTTTGAGCTTATTAGCTCAGGGAATTTTTGGTATGAGATCCCATGTTGCAGCATTGGTATCTCTATTTCATGTTTTTCCTATGTGGTTGTTGGTGCTTGGTACATGATTTATCAAGTGCTTGTTTTAGTGAGTCAGTGTTTGGATTATTTCATGGGTGCCTTGGGTGGCATTTTTGAGGATTCAGTGTGAACTAACCCATTTAGTGTGTTGGAAGATGAAGTGTGCTTCCTATACCCTAATAAATTTAATAGGAATAGAAATATACCCTGGGTAAGAGTCTCCCAAGTGGGGAATTATCACTCTCTAGTGTGTTGCTCATTCTATGAGAGCTTTGGTTTGGTCTTTGTGTGTGAGTGTGTTGTTGGTAGTAGGCGTTGTTTCCTAGCATGATATGCTTGAGAAATTATTTCTTGTGAGGGTTAGTTATACCCTTGAGTTGTTGATAAGTGTTTCCATGTGTGATGGACATCTCGATGTCTCAATTTCTATTGTGTTATTGCATAGCGAACCTTGAGTGGTCTTCTTTATGCATGTGTGTTCTCTTTGGATGGGTGACTATGCATGCATTTATTTTAGAGTCGAGTGTTAATGCTTGGGCTCATGATAGAGAATTGTGAATGTATTATATGACTAATACCTTGAAAGTGAATGTGGTGTATGTCATATGCTTTAATCATGAAAATGTGTTGTTATGGTGATGGTGCCTATGGTGCATTGTGCATTGTATTCCTATGGGAGTATCATCATATACGTGAAATGATTATATTAGTGCATGAATGAAATGTTATATTTTCATAATAGAATATTTGGTTCAATAAATTATGTCCCCAAATCATATTTTCCCTCAGATTATTGTGAGAACCTATATGGTTAATTAGATTTATTTTCCCTCTTGTATGGGGTGCATGTTTAATTGTTAAATGAAAGTGTGCTTATTAGGAGCATTATGTTGGTTGGCTTAGATCCTTGGTTGTAACATGATGTGAATGATGTGGATGTCATTTTATTCTAGCATGTGGTAGTGATGCATGATGTGAATAATGTGTGTGTCATTGCACTGTATTTGTGGATTCCTTGTTAAATCGATGACTGGGTGAAACCTTACCCTTGTGTGGATGGAAATTATGAATGTCATAGTGAACCTCGAATATTCCTTCTTATATTATAATGTGACCATGTCTTGATGAAGTGCATTTGGTTAGTGTGGTTCTCATTGGTAGGGTTGAATGAAATTGGTGATTTGTGTTTATATTGTGTTTGAGCATGCTATCTTGAACACACTTTGGATGTTGTACTCCCAAGGTGTCATGTAGCTTTTTACTCCCTCAAATGTGTGTTGGAGTTAAAAGGACACTGAGAGGGGGGGTGAATCAGTGTCTTAACTATTTGACAAATTTTTAAAATATTTAAACACACAACTCATATTTGATCTCAATTTCATTCTGATTAAAGCATTCATGAGTTGAATGTAATCATTCATAAACATAATTGAGAAAAATAATGACTCAACTGTGAACAAAAACAACAACAACAAATTAAACCAAAGAGAACACAAAAGAACAAAGAGGCACAATATTTTTCCAAGTGGAAAACCCTCCTGGGGTATAAAAACCACTCCATACATGCCTTCCAGGCTTAATCTTTTAATCAACTGTTCACAATTCCTTATAGGCTGTTTTGAGCACCCACTCAAGAAGCACCAACCCCTCGTTTAGAGATATCTATCTCAAGGAGTACCAACCCCTCAGTTTACTTTTTGAACAATAGTGATGATTTAGAGGATTTCTTTGTTTTCAGTTAAGCACATATCTCTCTATTTTCTCGTCTACAGAATACCTTAAACATTCAATAATTGAATCCCTAAAATACTACGTAGAAAAGAAATTTACAATCTCTGCATTTTTATACAGATTTTTATTGCAGAGTTTCATCATACATTTTTATACAGTCAAAGAATGATATTATTTTTGAATTACAACAACAGCCGAACTGAAAACTTAGTTTTCTGCTCCTATTTATAAATGCCAGAAAAGTAACAGTCATCAGAAGTAATGGCAGAACAACCAACCAAAACAAGAGCCATTTTACCCAGCTTCTGAAGCTTGTGAGATTATTTCTCAGACAAATTTGTAACTCCCATGGCTCCATCAACCACTGTCGAGCATCCAACCAGAGAGGCGCATCAAACAAACCTTCCATAGACCTCTGTAGAAACCGTTACAGTCAGTAGCAACAAAAACGTAAAAATTCATGATGGCGGCCAGGTTAGGGTTTGATACCCAGCCAAAAAGAATACGCTCAAAATGTTTGCCACTTTCGCCAAGAATCACTAGAGTAAGGAAGAACACAAGTCAAATACAACAGGCTACGTCGATGGTCTTCCTTAGTATATCATTCTTTCGTTGAGACATGAGGAAACTTCTTACCGAGATGCCCTTTTGGTTTCATTCACAATCGCTGTAACAAACAACTTTCGGGGAGACCTCTTGGAGAAAAAACTTTGTCATTCCGGAAGACGTTCGATACACATTTTCACCATGACAAATGGTTTTTCTTACCGACGAGCCTTCCATCTTGTTTTAATATTGTCGCTGTAACCTAATGCTATCAGGAAGACGTTTCATAGAATACATTAAGTTTCACCGAAGGACTTTATTCACTCTGAGTCGCTAAGACTTTACCAACCTTTCGCCGAAAGCCTTTCATTCACCTTCGCCACGACTTTACACAGTCGAAGAGATATTATATCGAACACAATATGTTTCACCGAGAGCCCTTAATATTTTCCATCGGCGAGACCCACAGGGTTCGTTATGACATTATACCGAAAAAAAAAACTTTTGCCGATAAGACCTTTTTGAACATGGTCAGTAAGACAATATGTCTTCGGAGAGACCATATGCCGATTACAACACTCCTGCCGAAAGACATCAACAGGCATTAGTCGTAGAGACATAACCTTTTCGCTATGACCTCAGCCCGATGGCCAAGCTCATGCCGATAGAGAACACTTTTTCTGTCGCCAGAAGCCAAAGAGAAGTCCTGCCGAGATTCCAACGGTGGTTAGAGTGAATTTGCTCACCCGTTATGACATCACGCCGAAACCTTAAGCATCACACTGAAACCTTAAGCTCTTGCCGATAGACTTCCATCCACCACTAGTCAGTGTGACATAACTAAATCGCTATGACATTTCAACAAAGCCACAACCTTTGCCGATAGACTTCCATTCAGAAGCGGGTCGGGGAGACACAAGGGAATCGCTAAGACCTTATCCCGAGAACCCTGACTTTTGCCGATACGCATCCATTCACCATCGGTCAGTGTATCAATGCAATCTTGCCGTGACATCATATCGATGGGATAACTCATGCCGATATGATTCTTTCCTGTGCCGGTCGGTGTGACAAACCAATATCGCTGAGACCACATACCGACATATTTAACTTATGCCGATATAACTATTGTTGCCGAAACCAAAGACAGGTCTTGCCGAAAGCAGCCTGTAAGATAAATTCAATCACCATGATATCTGAAATGTCTTGCCGATAGGCAACTTAGACATTTCAAAGAGGATCAGGTAGACCCTGCCATACTCATGCTGATCTATGAAAGCCTGTGAAAAGCAAAGAGAACCATCCTGACAAAGAAACCAACTTACAAGCTTTGTCAGTCACAGAAATAGCATTCATAGTTTGAACCAGAATTCTCATCACTATGAAATTAAAGCATAACAAATAACTTTCTGTAGTATCCAAGAGACATCAAAGAAGTGCCATTGTAAATCATAAGGATCAGAGATTTTGTCATCAAGGACAAACCATAAACACAACTGGAATCCAACAAACTCCCCCTTTGTTCTTGATGGAAAAATACAAATGACTCTTCCCCCTTTTTGCTTGAAAGACAAAGAGTAGAAGAGAAGATCATGCATTGCCATGAAACACAATTGAGAAGCCAACCAAAACATAATGAGAAACAACTGCAAAAAGAGTAGTAGTGCAACAACCAATAATGTAGGAGAGCTGTAAGTGAATCAAAACATTTAACATTCTTCCCCTAAGCAGTAGCTTGGAGATTCAGTGAAGTAATGATTGAGAGATAACTCCCAATTGAAGTCTTAGCCTTTCAAATAGCTCTTTTGCTAAGGGCTTAGTAAATATGTCAGCCACCTGATCTTGAGATCCAACAAACTGTAAGCAGACTTCATTAGCCAAAACCTTTTCTCACAAAAAATGAAACTTAATAGCAATATGTTTAGTTCGAGAGTGCATAACATGATTTTTTGATATATTTATCGCAGTAGTGTTATCACAAAGAATGGAAATAGGTTTAGAAACATCAATACCCATATCTGAAAGAGTCTGACTCATCCACAGAACTTGAGTACAGCATGAAGTGGCAGCAATGTATTCTGCTTCAGCAGTAGAGAGAGAAACAGATACTTGTTCTTGCTGTGCCATGCCACAAAACGATCACCAAGAAAGAATGTAGCACCACTGGTGCTTTTCCTATCATCCAAACAATCAGCCCAGACAGCATCAGTATAAGTAATCAAAGAAAAATCATTGCTCCTAGGATACCAAAGACCATAATCAAGAGTGCCTTGAATGTATCTAAAGATCCGTTTAACAACAGTAACATGAGAGTCTTTAGGAGATTCCTGAAAACGTGCAACAGTGCAAACCGCCTGCATAATGTCAGGTCTAGAGGCAATTAAATATAAGAGACTGCCAATCATTGATCTATATTATGTTTGATTTGAATTAGGAGAATCATCAATTTTAGTAAGTTTGCAGCCAGTAGCCATTGGAGTGCTAATAGGATGACATTCATCCATTTTAAATTTCGTAAGCATCTCTCTAGAATATTTGGATTGAGAAAGAAATATTCCAGTCTCACATTGAGAGATTTGAAGACCCAATTTTTTTTTTAATTCTTCTAACATTGACATTTCAAACTTAGATTCCATTAACTGAGAGAACTTTTTACTCATAGTGACATTATTGTAGCCAAAGATAGTATCATCAACGTAAATTTCAACAACTAAAAGATTACTGTCTACACCTCCTCTAACAAAGCCATTAGAAATTAAATGACTGTCTAGCATAGAGTACCAAGCTCTAGGTGCTTGTTTTAGGCCATAGAGAGCCTTTTTCAACCTGTAGACATAGTTAGGATTATCTTTGCATATAAATCCTTCAGGCTGTTCAACACAGACCTCTTCATCTAAATAGCCATTCAAAAAGGCAGTTTTGACATCCATTTGATAAACAGTAAAGTTTTTGTAAACCGAATAAGCCAAGAATATTCTGATGGATTCTAATCTAGCCACAGGTGCAAAGGTTTCACTGAAATCAATACCTTCTTGTTGAGCATAGCCTTTGCAGAAAAACCTTGCTTTGTTGCGAATAACATTACATTTCTCATTCACCTTGTTTCTATATATCCATTTGCCTCCAATGACATTCTTGTCATCTGGTCTTGGGACTAACTCCGAAGTCTGATTTTTCTCAATTTGATCAATTTCTTCCTCCATAGCATTAAGCCAACATGATTCTGTGAGAGCTTCATTAAAGTTTTTAGGCTCAAACTGAGTAACTAAACAAAAAGCAACTTGTGTCTTTTCATCAGATTCAACAGCTTTTCTTCTAGTTTGAACTCCTATAAATTTATCCCCAATAATCTGATCTTTGGGGTGATAAATAGCTAGAGTTTTTGAAGGAGCTTTTGATGCAACCTTTTCAGGACTTGATTTTTCATTTTTAGGGCTTGCTAATTCAGCAACAGACTTTGCTGTTTCAGCTCCTTCTGAAATTATTTCAAATTCAAGTTCTTCGTCCTCATTATCCTGCAAAGATTTAGCAATCAAATGTGGTATTTCATCAAATTTGACATTAACAACTTCAAAAATCTTGTTAAGCCTTTTGTTAAGGAATTTATAAGCTTTGTTGTGAGTTGAGTATCCCAAAAAGATACCCTCATCACTTTTGGATTGAAAACTTCCAAGATTATCATCATCCTTTTTGATAAAACACTTCCAAAGATTTTAAAGTATTTGACAGAAGCAGTTTTTCCAAACCATAGTTCATAAGGAGTGTGTTTAGATTTCACCCTAAGCTGCACTCTATTCAAAATGTATACAATTGTATGAACAACTTCTTTCCAATACATATCAGACAACTTAGCTTCATCTAGCATGGTTCTAGCCATTTCTTTAATAGTTCTATTCTTGCATTCAACTACCCCATTTTGTTGAGGTGTTTTAGTTGCAACATACTGTCTTTTAATACCGTGTTGTTCACAATAATCAATAAACTCTTGAGAGGTGAATTCACCTCCTTTGTTTGATCGAAGGAATTTAAGTTTCAAATCAGATTCCTTTTCAACCATTTTTCGGAAAATTTTGAACCTTCCAAAGGCTTCTTATTTGTGCTTAAGAAATGTGACCCATATCATTCTAGTATAATCATCCACAAACAACATAAAGTACCTTTCACCATTAATAGACCTTGTTCTGGTTGGTCCACATAAATCAGTATGCACAAGCTGTAAAGGTTTTGAAGAAGAATGTTCTTTTGACTTAAAGCTAATTTTAGTTTGTTTACCACTTAAGCATTCTTTGCACACAGAGTTTTCTGGCTTGCTAAGAACTGGTAGACCTCTAACATTTTGATTTTTACTAATTCTAACCAAATTTTCAAATTTTATGTGTCCTAATCTTTTATGCCATAACCAATTCTCTTCAATTTGGCCCATTAGACACATACCTTGAATATTGTCAATGCAAGATGAGTCAAGGAGATTGTACACATTTCCTTTTGTCCTCCTTCCAGCTGCAACAACCTTTCCAAGCTTGTTCTTAATCTCACATCCTTGTGAATTAAAAAGAACATGATAACCACTATCACAGATTTGACTAACACTTAGAAGATTGTGGTTGAGACCTTCCACATAGTACACATTATAGATAGGAGTGTCTTCATTCAGAAGAAGTGAACCTCTACCTTTAATTTGAATACTAGAGTTATCACCAAACTTAACATATCCACCTACATAATCTTCAAGTTTTATGAACTTGTCCTTGTCGCTAGTCATATGGTTAGAACATCCACTGTTCAAGACCCATAAGTCATTTTTCTTTGAATGAAAAGCAGTTTGAACCAACATAGTTTGTTCAATGTTGTTGACAGTCTCAGGTTTCCAAACCTTTTAAATTTTTTGCTGTTTGGATTGCAGATCAGTTCTACACTATTTGATAGAATGTCCTAAAGTATTGCATTTAAAACATCTGATTTTTCTAACAAAACCATGGTGTTGTCTAAGACCAAACCTGGGTATTCTAGAATTCATAAGTCTACAAGTGCTCACCTTATGACCAAATTTGTTGCAGAAAAAATAATAACCATAGAAAAAAGAATTGACATTGTATGAAGACCTATTACCTCTAAAAAACTTAGCATGATCCTTACCAGATTCTGAGAGATTTGAGCCTGAATTTTTGACTTCAGAAGAGGGGTTTTGTTTTTCTTTGTCAGTTGAGCATTCACCCTTTTCAAAACCAACACCAGTTTTATCTTTATACACCTTCTGCTTGCTGAGCATCTCATTCAGTTTTAGAGTGCTTTCATATTTTTCAATTTCCTTCCTAAGAAGGACTACTTCTTGTTCCAGTTTTTGAATTTCATGATCTTTGCAGCTTACAGTCTCTCTAAGACAGACTTCAACTCTTTTAGCTTCTTCAAGCTGAGTTTTCAGAGAGATCAATTCTTGATTTGGTTTATGTTCTTGAGTAAGAACTTGTTTTTTAAGTTTTCTGACCTCTTGAAGAGCACATTTCAGCTCACTTTCAAGATCTACTTCACCTTCTTCAGTGTCAAATGTGTTAGAATCATTTTGCTGAGTAAATTCAGCCATGAACAAAGTTTCAATTTCATCAGCTGATGAGTCTTCAGACTCAATATCAGATTCATCCTTACTAAACAGACTTTTCTTCTTTTTAAAATTGAAGTTTCGTTTAGGTTTGAAAGCCTTCTTCTTAGGCTGTATTTCAGTTGTCTCATTGTCATAGAATTGATCATCATAGGGACACTTTGCAGCAAAGTGACCTATTTTGCCACAATTAAAACATTTAAAGGGAAGTTTTCCCTTATATTTTCCCGATCCCTTTTTAAATCTTCTAACAAAATGGGATTCTTTAGAATCAGACAACTCTGATTCACTGACTTCAACTTTTTCTTTCTTTTCAATGTTAAAAGTAGTTTCTTTTCCAGTTGAATTGATTTTGCTAGTTCTCATTTCATAGGCAGTAAGTATTCCTTGCAGGCTGTCTAAGGTAAGTTGATCAAAGTGTTTCTTTTCTTCTAGGGCTGAAACCTTAGATTCAAATTTAGGAGGTAAGGTTCTAACAACCTTTGTGACAACATCAAATTCATTAATAGTTTGACCTAGACCTTTCATTGCATTGACAACTTCATCAACTCATAGGAAATATTCAACCACTTTTTCATCATCCTTCATCTTCAACTCTTCAAACTGATGTTTGAGAGTAATGATTTTTGATAGTTTGACTTTCTCATTACCTTGATATATAGTTTCAAGTTTTTCCCAGATTCCATGAGTAGATTTGCAATGCATGACTTTAATGAACACATCTTTAGTTAATCCACACAAGATGGAATGCTTAGCTCTGGCATTTGTTTCATACTTCTTTTTCTCAGCAACATCAGTGGGAATAGTGGTAGGTACATTGTAATCTTCTAAAACAATGCTCCAAACATCAACATCAAAAGAAACAAAAAAAGCTTCCATTCTTATTCTCCATAACACATAATCTGTTCCATCAAATAACGAAGCTCTGGTTATAGAGGCCTTCTTGAGAATGTGCCATAAAAAACAAATACTCCAAGACCAAGATCAATCCAAGGTAATTAAACCAATCAGAGGACCCTATGCTCTGATACCAATTGTTGGAGTTAAAATGACACTGAGAGGGGGGTGTGAATCAGTGTCTTAACTATTTGACAGATTTTTAAAATATTTAAACACACAGCTTAGATTTGATCTCAAAATCATTCTAATTAAAGCATTCATGAGTTGAATGTAATCATTCATAAATAGAATTGAGAAAAATAATGACTCAACTGTGAACATAAACAACAACAACAAATTAAACCAGAGAGAACACAGAAGAACAAAGAGGCACAATATTTTGCCGAGTGGAAAACCCTCCTGGGGTATAAAAACCACTCCCTAAATGCCTTCTAGGCTTAATCTTTTAATCAACTGTTCACAATGCCTTATAGGCTGTTTTGAGCACCCACTCAAGGAGCACCAACCCCTCGTTTAGAGATATCTATCTCAAGGAGTACCAACCCCTCAGTTTACTTTTTGAACAATAGTGATGATTAAGAGGATTTCTCTATTTTCAGTTAAGCACATATCTCTCTGTTTTCTCATCTACAGAATACCTTAAAGATTCAATAATTGAATCCCTAAAATACTACGTAGAAAAGAAATTTACAATCTCTGCATTTTTATTCAGATTTTTATTGCAGAGTTTCATCATACATTTTCATACAGTCAAAGAATGATATTCTTTTTGAATTACAACAACAGCCTAACTGAAAACTTAGTTTTCTGCTCCTATTTATAAATGCCAGAAAAGTAACAGTCATCAAAAGTAACGACAGAACAACCAACCAAAACAAGAGCCGTTTCACCCAACTTTTGAAGCTTGTGAGATTATTTCTCAGAAAAATCTGTAACTCCCATGGCTCCATCAACCACTGTCGAGCATCCAACCAGAGAGGCGCATCAAACAAACCTTCCATAGACCTCTGTAGAAACCGTTACAGTCAACAACAACAGAAACGTAAACATTCATGATGGTGGCCAGGTTAGGGTTTGATACCCAGCCAAAAAGAATACGCTCAAAATGTTTGCCCTAAGTGACTTTCTTTTCAATTGAAGACACGTTATGTCGTAGGCAACTCTAACGTTGCCAGACAACCTTATGGTTGTCGCTTTCGCCAAGAATCACCAGAGTTGGGAAGAACACATGCCAAATACTACAGGCTACGCCGATGGTCTTCCTTAGTATATCATTCTTTCGCTGAGACATGAGGAAACTTCTTACTGAGATTCCCTTTTGGTTTCATTCACAATCGCTGTAACAGACAACTTTCGGGGAGACCTCTTGGAGAACAAACTTTGTCATTCCGGAAGACATTCGATACACATTGTCGCCGTGACAAATGGTTTTTCTTACCGACGAGCCTTCCATCTTGCTTTAATACTGTCGCTGTAACCTAATGCTGTCGGGAAGACATTTCATAGAATACATTAAGTTTCACCGAAGGACTTTATTCACTCTGAGTCGCTAATACTTTACCAACCTTTCGCCGAAAACCTTTCATTCACCTTCGCCATGACTTTCCACAGTCGGAGAGATATTATATCAAACACAATATGTTTCACCGAGAGCCCTTAATATTTTCCATCGGCGAGACCCATAGGGTTCGTTATGACATTATACCGAAAAAAAAAACTTTTTCCGATAAGACCTTTTTGAACACGGTCGGTAAGACATTATTTCTTCGGAGAGACCATATGCCGATTACAACACTCCTGCCGAAAGACATCAACAAGCATTAGTCGTAGAGACATAACCTTTTCGCTATGACCTCAGCCCGATGGCCAAGCTCATGCCGATAGAGAACACTTTTTCTATCGCCAAAAGCCAAAGAGAAGTCCCGCCGAGATTCCAACGACGGTTGGAGTGAATTTTCTCACCCGTTATGACATCACGCCGAAACCTTAAGCTCTTGCCGATAGACTTCCATCCACCACTGGTCGGTGTGACATAACTAAATCACTATGACATTTCAACAAAGCCACAACCTTTGCCGATAGACTTCCATTCAGAAGCGGGTCGGGGAGACACAAGGAAATCGCTAAGACCTTATCTCGAGAACCCTGACTTTTGCTGATACGCATCCATTCGCCATCGGTCGGTGTAACAATGCAATCTCACCGTGACATCATACCGATGGGATAACTCATGCCGATATGATTCTTTCCTGTGCTAGTCGGTGTGACAAACCAATATCGCTGAGACCACATACCGACATATTTAACTTATGCCGATATAACTACTATCACCGAAACCAAAGACAGGTCTTGCCGAAAGCAGCCTGTAAGATAAATTCAATCGCCATGACATCTGAAATGTCTTGCCGATAGGCAACTCAGACATTTCAAAGAGGATCGGGGAGACCCTACCATACTCATGCAGATCTGTGAAAGCCTGTGAAAAGCAAAGAGAACCATCCTAACAAAGAAACCAACTTACAAGCTTTGTCAGTCACAGAAATAGCATTCATAGTTTGAACCAGAATTCTCATCACTATGAAATTAAAGCATAACAAATAAATTTTTGTAGTATCCAAGAGACATCAAAGAAGTGCCATTGTAAATCATAAGGATCAGAGATTTTGTCATCAAAGACAAACCATAAACACAACTAGAATCCAACAATGTGGCTAATATTAGTCACTCAATTCATGTAATCATATTTTACAAGTTGATGCTTTATTTTGGTTATTGATGAAATCTCTAGTCATTGATTATGGATCAACACTAATTTTTAACTTTCTTATGAGTGCTTTAGTCACCAAATTTTTGCTTCTATCTAGTTTGTGGCCCTTGGTCACACTTGAATAATTGTTTCATTAAATGCATTTAATATTTAATGTTGGAATTGATGATTCTCCCTCTTGGGTTTTATTTTATCTTTGTGCTGGCTATTATAAATGTTTGAAATTGTTGTTCCTATTCTATGTTATGTTTGTTTACCATCATGTTCATTATGAACCCATGATAGAATGTACAAGGGAGTAGATGGAAAAAAATGTGAAAAGTCTTGATGTTTGTGTTAATTTGAATCATATTGAATCAAATATATCTTCATGATGAAATCAAAGTGGATATTGTGTGGTATTCAAAAAATTTATGAAATGCTTGTATGCATGTAGTTCTCTAGTTTTGAGTGAATTATATGTATGTGAATTTCCTTATGCTTGGCATTGAGTGAAGTGTATTCAAATCTTTGTATTATAGTGATTGCATAATTCTATGTCCTTTTAGTTGAGATTGGCTTATGTGTAAAATTGTGTTTGTGTCGTGCCTGAATCTATTTTATGGTAGATGGTTGGGTGTGATTGAGTCCACCAACTATGTGTGTTCTTACTTGTCTTGACATTATTTGAGTGTTTTTTGAGGTGTGTAGTGTCATAAAATTGTACCCCATGGTAATTTCACACTTATTCATTTAGGCCCACCTCATTTATGTCATAAACCTATAAGTTGGAATTTCATGATTTTGACTTCATAGGCAATGATGATGAAGCACTAGTAGCCTAAATTCCTAACTTGTTTAAATTTTTCGTAGGAAACTTATACAATGTGTAGACATCTCTATGATGTGCTAGCATCCCTATTTTTTTTGAGATTCTAATGTGAATATTCTACATTACTTGCCTACAACACATTTCATAGTGGCAAGGATGCATGTGTACAACTCTAGCCCATGCAACATAAAAAACTCTATTTTCACTATCATTTACATAATTTTTTATCTCTCTTTCTCTCTCATGTTCTCTCACTCACATAGTGAAGCTCTGTCGAAATAATATTTCAAGAAACAATCAATGATTCTATTTCATATGAATCTATCATGTCTATAAATCCAAGAGGGGAGCCACATACTGTTGGTAATGCTATCTTGACTATTTGATCTCATCTATTATTCATGATATGGGTTCTCCTTGTGAGGTTTGGTTTTATCACATGTATTTTACATTCGTGATAGGGTTTCTCCTCCTTTGCGAGGTTTGTTTCTATCACATGTCTTTTTATTTTTACATTTTTATCTATCTCGTTCCTATCAAGTTTTCCATGGAGGTGGAAACACCAAAATAGGGGTTTGATTGAGGCAAGCCCCGAAAAAACCCCAACATTTTTCTCATTCTTTTTGTGTGCAAATAAATAGGTTTAGCAAGGTGTACATTTTGGATTCTAAGTTCTTGATGTCTATTTTATTAGAGACAATAGGGTGTATATGTCCCCATGACATGCTATCATTTATGGTCGAGATCTAATCCTCTTAAGGGTATAATATGTAGTTTATGTACTTTCTATTTCTATGTATTAGATATTTTAATTCTATTATTTATTCTTGCAATGAAGTAATTTTAGCATTCTTCCTTATTTAAATGTTAGTGTGAACTTGGTTAAATTATGCAAGCATTCTTTTATTATTTATCTTGCCACTCGAGCTTTGATATTTGAGGTAATTGAGGGCTATTTTCTCCTTAAGACCCCATTGTCTTGAGGGTAGAAAATCTCATCCTTTACATTTTGGTGAACTCGACATAAAGGAAATCATGTCAGATCTTTTTATTCAGAATTTTAATGCTTTTGATACTACCTTTTTTACATAGGATTTTGATATGTTGGATGATCCCCATATGATTTGTAGAGGCATCTCCTTCTACTCAAATCTTTGTTAAACAAATTTCTCCATTGAAATATTCTTCTTCACAAGTTGAAGAGTCTACGAATGTAATCGTAGTCTCTGTTGACCTTCAAAGGCCTAAATTCTAGTCATTTATGTGACTCTAGCTAGCCCATCTCCTAAAATACTTCATTCTATTAATGGGGTTCATGTCGAAAGTGATAGGATAGACCTTTATATGAGATTCATACAATCAAAGGATCCCTCTTATAAAGTGGTGGCCCATACCTATAACACTTGAAGGAATCAATAAAATCTTAAACAACCTACTTCTTTATCACCTTCTCAACCAAATCTTCCTCAAGCTCCTAGACCTACAACTAAGCAACTGGGTGAGTATGATCTTGTTGATAACTTCATATTACTCTTTCCAAGATATCACTTTGGGATTTGCTTCAAAACTAATCTAGTTTATCAAGGTATGCTTTAGGAAGCCTTAGAAAATATGCTTTTTCCTTATTTTTCTAGGCCAACAAATTTTAATGTGTTGATAGATCATATTCATGAGGATTCACTAAATGTTATGTTCCATCTATATGAGCTCCTACCTCCAAAAGTACAAAAGCAAGTGGATCCTTTGATGATAATAGTTTACATTAATAACATCGACATTAGACATGCTCTGTTTGATAGCGGTTCAACACTCAACATATGTAGCATTTATTTTTTGCCTAAAATTAAAGTAGACTCAACTTCTCTTACTTCTTATTCCTTATACATTCGTGGGTTTGATAATGCTAGTCAACAAGCCTTAGGAACGATAATCTTTCCTTTAAGTTTGGGACCCATTATCATACCCACTGTAGTATATGTTATTCCAAGACCATTACCATATAATATTCTCTTGGGAAGGCCATGGATTCATGCTTTATGAGTAGTTACTTCTACTTTGAATCATTCCATCAAATTTGTTGCTAATAATGAGGTGATCACAATCAAGGCTGACCTTGATGTTGTGCACTTATGTGAGATGGTGGCTACTAGTTAGAATTTGGTTTACCTACTCTTAAGAAATTTATCCCTTCATTAGCTTACAATGCATTGACATCTACTCTGGTAGAACCTATCATAAAGGATACTCTCGAGACATATGTCCCTAAGGAAGATCCTCCCAAAAGTAGGAAATCTTGAGTATACTCATACTTTTTCTCCTAAACTTAATGCATGTCTTGGTAATGATTGAGGATCCTTGAACTTTATCGAATCTTATGTCAGAGAGTACAAAGTATATTTGATCAACCTAGATATTCCAATTTTTTTGTTATCTCCAGCTAAGAAGGATGATTATGCTTCTGTAAAGAAAGGTGATACTTATAGTACATATTATGCTCTTTACACTAATATCCCTCCTTTTCAACAATTTTAATCACATTACAAACTAGGATGTAATATCTTCTCTAAGTTACATTATAGAGGTAAAGGTTGTGTGCATAATAGACAAGGTATTGAAGTCCCCTTAGAGATCGATACATGTGACTCGAAAGTTATACTTAGATATTGAACCATAACCTCTAAGGTAAAACCATGGTTGAATGTCAACATGGTTTCAACTAAATCCCATCCTCTTAAATTGATTCATCTTGAATATATTGAAAGCATGGTAGACTATAAATAAGCCCCTCTAGATGTCTTCTTTTTGGATGAAGCTCGAGAAGATTTATTATGTGTCTATTCTAGCTTACCTTATTATCATCATAAATTATGATTCTCATATTGCTTGAATGAACATGCATATTTTGGAGAATCCATTATGAGTTCTGATGAGAAGGATCCTTTATCTAATATGGATGATAGTGTCTCTATGCCTTATATTGAAGACTATAGTACTCTCCTTAAGGGAGATAATTTTGATATTTTTATGGATCCTAAATCTACTAAAAAGGTAACTAATATTGGAAAATATCTCTCTTTAGAAGAATCTAAAACACACCAACTTACTACATTCTCATCTTGATTTCTTTACTTGGTCATATGAGGACATGCCCGACATTGATGAATCTGTGGTATTTCATAATATCATCCTATGTTCTAATGCCAATATTTTTAAGTAGAAGATCTATAAAATGAATCCCATTAACTATTCACCTTGGATATCAAATATCATTGTTAGTAAACCTAATGATCGTATTCATATTTGCATTGAATTTCATGATATCAATAAGGATTCTCTTAAGGATGATTTTTTGTTACCTAATATTTATATGATTGTAGAACCAATTTTTGGCCATTCCTTGTCTTTCATGGATGGATTCTCAGGTTGTAATAAGATTTGTATTAACCTAAAAGTTTAGTATAAGATAACCTTCACTACCCCTTAGGTTATGTAGTCATGTCATTCATATTAAAGAATGCTAGATAAACTTACCAACAAACAATGACTCTTATCTTTTACAATTTCATTCACAAGACCTTAGAAGATTACGTCAATGACATCTTGGCTAAGTCTACAACTCACTAGGATCATGTTGAGAATATTCATCTTATCTTTGAAAGGCTTTGGCTCTACAAAATGAGACTAAATCCTCTTAAGTTCACTTTTTGCATGGGCACTGGCAAGCTTTTAGGATTTATTATCTCTCATTGTGGAATGGAAGTCAATACTAATAAGATTTATGCAATTTTCAGCATGCCTCCACCTAAGAACATCTCTCAGCTATGTAGTTTGGAAAGAAAGATTTAGGAAATTATTAGATTCATATCTTAATTGACTAATCATACCCTTCCATTCATGCACTTGTTGAAGAAAGATGTTTGGTTTTGGTGGGATGATGAATGTCACAAGGCTTTTGAATCTATCAAGAGTTATTTGGCTAATCCTCCCATCTTGATGTTGACTATGCAAGATAGAACCTTTTTTCTTTATATTTCTACATAACCTCATGCTTTAGTAGCTTTGTTAGCTCAACATGATTATGATGATAAAGAAAGAATGGTCTACTACATTAGTCATATTCTGGTTGATTATGAAACTTGGTACTCTACTATGAAAAACAATGTCTCACTCTCATTTTTGCAATGTAGAAGCTACAACATTGTCTGCTCGATGCAAAGACCCATGTGATTATAAAAAATGATAAGCACTTATTTACTAGAATTGACCTTTCTAGATGGTTAGAAAAATAGGTGATATTTCTCTTTGAGTTTGATATTATGTTCGTGACTCAAAAAATGATTAAAGATAAGCTGTCACTGAGAAATTGATAAAAGCTCCCTCACCTCAATATTTTCCTAATTTATATTTACTTATAGATGAAAACATAGTGTTGGATCATGAACCTATGTGGGAAATGTATTTCAATGAATCAAGATTTCAAACTAGCTCTAGGATAGGTGTAGTTTTAATCTCGCTCAAAGGGAATTCGATTCCTCTATCTTTTCGATTAGAATTCCATTGTACAAATAACATCATTGAGTATGAAGCCCTTATTATAGGATTGCATGCCATGATAACGTTGAATATTAAATATGTCTACATTCATGGTGATTTTGAGCTTATTATAAATCAAATCATAGGAGCATATGAAGCTAAGAAGAGCAAGCTATCTCAGTATCAAGATTTAGATTTATTCTTTCTTGATTGATTCTCTTCTTTTACCATAGACAATATTCCTAGGAGAGAGAATAATCATGTAGATTCAATGTTAAGAAAAACTTCCTTTGTAATCTCGGATGACCATATAGATGAGTACCACTTGATTGTTTAGATTCTCTACTCTCCCGTTGTATCAGATCAACCCAAACCTAATAGTCTCATGTGTACTCAACTCGAGAGAATGGTATTAATGTCTATACTTATCTAAAGATTGGAAACTTTCATAATGATGTGACTAAGAATACTCTTGTCTGGATACAAAATCTTTGAGCTCGATATATTGTTCTATCTAACATTCTTTATCATAAATCTTACAATGATATTCTTCTTCAATGTCTTACTAAGGCTAAAATACCCCTTACCCTTCAAGAAGCTCATTCAAGCTCTAGGGCTAGAAATTTCAGTGGTAAATCCTTAGTGCATATACTGATACATATGGGATATTATTGGCAAACAATGGAGCAAGAATAATTCTCCTTTGTCAAGAATTGTCCCCAATATCAACAACACAGTAATCTTATTTTAGCTCTCGTACAAGAGCTTCATAATCAAACCTCTCCTTGACCATTTTCTAAATGGGGGTTGGATAGTATCAAGAAAATATCACCTCCTTCTTCTAAGGGATATACCTTCATCATCACAACTACTAATTGCTTTATGAAGTGGGTTGAAGCTGTTCCACTTCAATCCACTAATGTTGAAGCAATTTGTAGCTTTCTTATAAATAATATTATTGCTCACTTTGGATTTCCTTCTACCCTTGTTTTTGACAATGGTACTTCATTTAAGATCAAATATGTCAAGCAATTAGTAGATAAATTCCAAATTCAACATTTATTTTCTTCACCTTACTATTCTCAATTTTACGAACAAGTAGAAGTGTCTAATAAAACTCTTGAACAATTTATTCAAAAAATGGTGAATAAAATATGGTAAATATTAGCATAATCAATTGAATTATGCCTTATGTTCATATTAAATGAGTGTTCATATGACTATTGAGACAACCGCATACAACCTTGTGTATGGCATTGAGGCTATCTTTTAGAGTTGGAAATTCCATCCTTGAGAGTTTCCGTTAAAGGGTTAATTGATGATGACACTTACCATGTTGAACATCTAAATTAGCTTGAGTTTCTTGATGAGAGTTGATTACAAGACCTCAACCATCTTCAAGCTTATAAAAAATCTATCTCTAAGCATTATAATTGATTGTGCAGGGGCACCATGATGTTAGATTTTGTAACTATGGTTTCTTAGTCAAGATTTGGTGTGTTAAGTATAAATTGAGGGAATAAGGTCATAATAGACCATTTTATAATGTAATAAGTCCATTCAGAGGTTTTTAGGTGGTTGGTGAGTTCAATTTGCAAAATTGTCAAAGCTTGCAAAATGTTGTCATTGTAAAGTGCAAAAAATGCAAATTAGAGGAATACCAATGGTTAGGAGGTTTAAATGGTAGTTGAGTCAGTTTGGTGGGTTTTTTTCTAGTGTGTCAAGCTTAAATATGCCTTGAAAAGGCTCGAAACAAGGTTGGAATGGATTGGAGAAGTTGAATTAATAAAAAAATTTATTTTCCTAGCATTTTTACTGGTAATTTGTTGCTCTCCAGGTTTGTATGTGTCTGTACAGTAGAGAAATTTTCTAAAAGCTTTGTAATTTGATAAAATCAAGTGTTAAATTTGATTTGGTTGTGGTTTGGACAAATTTCATTGAGATTGAAGGATTTGGTGGGAAAATTTCTGTAAACGAGTCTATAATTCTATGTGAAGGTTTGAAGTCCTTTAAAATGTATTAGACACCCATTCCACCATTGGCTTCTTTTGTAAATTGGTGGAATGGGTGAAGTAGGCTAGTTTTAGATGTTCATGGGGTTTGTTGAGCAGGGAAGGCAATTTGAATGATTTTGTGTGATGCCCTAGTTGGCAATTTTATGTGTTTTTGGTGAAATTTGGTGGTTAAAGGGTGGTAATGGTTGAAAACCCTTGGGGTAGTGATTTTTGAAGGTATATTAAGCTTTTGTAGACATTTTTAGATGTGTTTGAAGTGTTTCTAGAATGAGAAAAGATTGTGAGAGCATACTTTCAATAAACCCTCTTAGAAAATGGCTTAAATGAGGGTTTTATAGTTTGTTGTCTTGGAGGGCGTTTCTCTAGTAAAGAGTTGTGGATTCTAAGGTTTTGAGGTCTGGTGAAGGACTTTCCATGGAGATCTAGGGTTAAGAAGGTGTTTAAAGAATACTTGCTTTATGATTTAGGGATAATTAGGGCTTTGTTTAGCACACTAGTCAATTGTTGAGGAAGATGTTCCAAAACAAGTATATGAGATTTTGAAATATGTTGAAGTTGAGGAAAATGGGTATTTGGGATGCCAATTGAGAAGTGGATTTGAAGTTAGGTTTGGTAGATAAGGTGGAGAAACCACTATTACAGACCTACAAGGGAATTAGAAGGGTTGTGTGAGAAGTTCCTTAGTTTGGGTTTTAAGAGTTGAGAGATTGGTTGATTTTGATAAAATTGTGTTTGTTATAAGGTTGGACTCCCTGCTCTGCATCAATTGAGGTGTTATTTCTCACACCTTTAAGGTGGGTGACCTCATTCTCTATGATAATTAGAGAAATGTAAATGTACCACCTGATTAAAAGGAGAAATTTATCCCTAATTGGTCGGGTCCTTTATAATCACCTTTGTGTATGGTTTTTGTGAATATGGATTGTTATCTTAGATACTATACATAAGGTCTATGTGGAATGTGCATGATGCTTGTCCCCTTTTCAAGGATTGCAGTCCATTATGCTATGGCATTCCTTCATTAACACATTATCTTTTTAAATTTTGTTATGATGTACACATGTGTATGTAGTTAATTTATTTAATTATGATTTATATATACATGTGTTTCATTTTTGTACTATGTACAAGTGCATTGTGTTTGATTAATCCTTTTATCCATGAATTCTATATCACATGTTCTATTTATATCAATAAACATGAATTAGATCATCATTGTTTATAATTAAGAATACATCCAATGTGTGCTTAATTAGAACATTATAGCATCTAACCTAAGCATACATATATAAAAATACATCCATAGCATAAACATACATGAAGAGAAAGCATACACATAAGAACACGTAATGTTGATCCAAAATCTCATATCTCTATATATCTTTGTATCAAAATAATATCATGTACATGCATCAAACCACTATAACAAAATGTAGTTCCTATATATTTATAGAATTATGTATATATAAAAAATGTTATATGGTACAACTAGCCACCAGGGGCATGGCTCCCAGAGCCCTCTGGTGTTGGTGGTGGTGGAGGTGGTTTTTGGATAGAGGCATGTGAGTAAGATTAGTGTGATTACAACACATACATGTTCCATGACTAAAGTCCCTATATATCTCCATATAAATCTCCCACCTATTGCCTTAAGGATGTGACACTCTATGTGTGTCCTCCCACTGCTGTGCCACTTCCAACTCATCCCTCAACTATCAAAACTTAGAGATGTTGGAGATCAATATTGGCCATCCTCATTGCCTTTAAATTCCCAAAAGATAATTTACCTAGCTCTGTAGAGAGTCATGTGCTTTCTTGACACTCTCAACTTGCATCACAACATAGTCTCTCAGTAAGAGTAGAGAGTATATTTTCACCCCTTTGATCTGTTGCTTGATCATTGTTGAAAACTCCATAAAATGCTAGACTAGATCCACTCGACTATGCTCATAGGCCAACCTCAGATGCACTACAAATTCAAATAATTGAGCATGGTGCCCTAATTTCTACAACCTATAAGCATTGAGGACCTACCCCTCGATCTAGACTACTGATACTGCCTTTGTGATGCATCGACTGAAGAAGTTGAGAAAAACCTATGTGAACAATGGTTACATAGAGAAAGTGGATGATATCAGTACCACATCATCAATATATATATGAGCATATGATGAAATAATTGAAATGAAACAACATATATGAAATAAAATCCATACTTGGGTCCCCAACCTACTAGTTTGGATCTGGGAGTGGATCACCATTGGTGGAGGAGATGTGGAGCCCTATGGCAGCCATGGAAGGGGGAACAACCAACTTGACACCTAATGGTGCAACCAAGACTATGAGATCATGTATCAGTGATGCTACTCATCGTTGCCATCTCATATTCTCCTTTTCTTAGGTCAAAATTGGCTCACCGTCCTCTCCATTGCTCCCTATCACCTCACCCTCAGACCCTTAAGCACCAACATCACCTATGGGGGCATCTACTAGGAAAATTGAAGTAGGACCTATTATGAGCCACCAATTGTCAAATCCAATTTTCATGTCAACATTATTAGCCACTAGGGACTTTGGTAGATGATCATCCTCCCCATAGTCATCGCTAAGTATGGTCATCAAATAGAAGCTAGTTATCAAGGATGTAACAAGACAAATTCCTAGTCACATAGTCAAATTATATCATTGTACCATATTGTTGGCATCAGATTATACAGTAGTTTAGTAAGGTGCAAGCCATACCTCCAACTACACCCATGTATGTAGGATCACACCACAACACGACCAAAGCAGGGGATCATCCTTGTCCCACTATCATCAATGTCATGGTCACCATGAGCTTATATGGCCACCAAAAAATTAGATCTCCAAAATTCCAATCAAACACCAATGGGTCACCCTACCCTAAGCCCCGAGGATACCCAACTAGATGTGTGTGGGTAATTTCCTTGAAATCCCACACCTGTAGAAGCTTGCAAATAGTGATACTATGATACTCATAATGTACATAACGCTTGAGGTTGTGGTAGAGATGTGTTGGCATACTCCAACCCTAGGAATAAACTACTCTCCTTTCCTCTATTGCTTAGATGCAATGGACGAGGCCCTCATGAAGGTGAGAGCATCACCCATCAATCACCACATGTAGTGCCATAATCACAATCATACCATAATGTACTAAGGGCACTGAAATGTGGCCATGCTCTAACCACCTCATATGTGGCTGATGGTGTCCTTTGGGATAACACAGATGATACAATACTAAGTTACACCACATGTGCATCCTAGGGACTACACCCCTCTCATATACTACCTTCTCTCCCTAGATGAGAAGTCAAAGAATGCAATACACATCCTCGAGGGTCATAGTCATATCCCTTGTTAGGAGATGAAATGAGGAGGTGTTCACATCTCACCTCTCTATCAGTTCCATCAACATAAACACATGGAACTTGATCTTAGGCATGTTGTAGACCCATCATATCCCGAATCACTATAAAAAAGTGTAATTTATGGCTATGGTCTAGTTGCTACAACTTTGAAGCAATGAACACAATTCCTCCATGGTACTGATGGATCTTGGGAAACTCCTCAAAAACCATAAAAAACAATATTTCAAGGCAATCCATTTCTACTCTACATATTTGTTAGCAAAAAAAAACATACAACACCGGTCCAGAGATATGTAATAACTAACCAGAATAAGATTAGGAAAATAGAATGTAAGTTAGGGATACTATCTAAGGGCCACGTCCTATGTTGTAAATATAAGTAGGTAAGATGATCTATTCACCAAAAGGAAGGAATATAAGTAGAAAAAACACACTAGTTGACTATAACAGAGATATAAAGAATGTAACAAATGATTCTTGGGATAACAAATATAAGGAATTCTAAATTTTGATTCATCTTTTGTGTGTGATGTGTACTATTTTATTTTGATTTACAACTAATATTAGATCCATAATAGTTTATTGTGTTGACTCAATAGAATGTACTCTTGGGTTATAGACTACAACCAAAAAAGATATTTTGGGAATAGAACTCTAGTCTGTATCCCTCAAATTTCTTGCTAATATTGGTTCTATTGTTGGGACCCTGGTTAGTCTCTATTGAAGCTTACTGATTTTTTTTCAAATCTTAAAAATTTCTACCAGAACAACCAATATATGATAGAATTAATATGATCAATTAAAAATTTATCCTCTTGACATCTACCATGGGAGAGGGAGTTAGGTTCCAAGGGGATGGGAAATGGAAAAGGGGAAAAAGGGCTAGAGAGACCTATGAAAATATGTGACTATTAATGAAATCCATAAAATAACTACCATGGGATACAATATAGGAGTAATGCGATCCCAAATATTAAACAACCATGGTTTAAAAAGACATAAATTCGCAAGAGATTAAGAAGCAAATTAATTTACAAAAGGAAAAGAAAATGGCCAACCCTAATGGAGAAGAAAGAATAAAAAGACAAGTATTAGAAAGAGAAAAAAGACAGGAGAAGAATGGAATTAACAGCAAAATCAAGATTAGAGTGCACCATTGGGGGTGTTGGTGAGTGTGTCGAGGTGGGTGCAACTACCAAAAGAGGAAAGGATAGCAAAAAGAAAAGGAGACAACACTGGGAAAGATAAGTTTGAAAAGAGTCGAAAGGCTCTCGAGTAGTTTTAAAAAAATCATGGATAATCAAGAACCCAAGAGCCTACCGACAGTGTAACATAGAGGCTCCTACCCTATCAAAACCTTCACCAAACCCTAGTACAAACTAGACCTAGAAAAAATTACAATTAAACTAGATAACATTTTTAAAGAGTTCCTATAGACTCTAGATAAAGTCCTATCGGTAAATGATGAGTATTTAGAGAAGATAATTAATAAAAGCATAAAAATATAAGAAAGGAAGAAGAAGAATATAAAAGATAAGAAGAAATTAAGGGTGAAGAGAATATGCTGGTAACTAATCACATGAATATTAATAATGAAAAGAAAAAAAAAAGTTACAAAGAGTTACAACCCCTAGACTGAGACTCATCCTCATTAAGGTCTAAAAGTAGAAGAGTTGCAGCACAAGAGTTACAAAATCAAAAAGAAGAGAAAAATAAAGAGAAGGAATAGCAGGATATCCCATGGATCGAGATACTAGGAGAAGATTACTTTGATATAAAACTTGCAAGAGATAAGGGAAAAGAAGATAAGCCTCAAAATAACCTTAAAAAGGAAACTAAGTCAGTAAAGAAACTAGCACATAAACATAAGGTAATACAAAGTTTGAAATAAAGTTTAGATACCATGGACACCACCATGAAAGTCCTTGTCTTCATAATATACACCACCAAGTACTAGAACATGTATTTATTTTAGAATCCCTATGGGAGAAGTTGGGAAAAGATGAAGAAAAGAATAAGTTATTATATTTTGTAGGTTCATTGAGAAAAAAAGAATTAGAGTGGTACACAAAAAGCTACCCACAACACAAAGCCACATGGAAAGAAGTCAGAAAGGAATTCTTAGCTAACTTTGGAACAACAAAAGTACCAACAGAGAGTGTGAATTGGATGAGAAATTTAACACAAGGAGAACAAATCCATTGACAAAAAATTTATGGAAGTATGTAGGAAGTTGGAATAACCTTTAACATAGAAGCAAAAGATTGAATCTGAATTAGATGGAAGAGTTTTTGATAACTATACTGACCTTATTGATATGGCCTACCATATTGAAGCCCAACCCTCAAGGAAACTGCAAAAGGATAAGAGTGTTGAAATCCTAGAATATTTACAATTGAAAGTTCAAAAATTGGTCATATAGCAATAAATCAAGGCTAATGAACCTTGTCAACCAAATATAATTTAGTTTACATATTGCAACAAAGAAGGGCACACCTAGAATGAATTCCCCAGAGATGGAGTAGAAAAGACATTGGCCACAACAAAAATAATAAAACCTAACTCTATGTACTATGCTAGTTGCCAAGAATGGTATTGACATCTAATAGAGGATTGTCTAAATAATAGACCTCCTATCTAGAATGGAGAAAATCAAGGAAATTATGAAAACCAATGTTGTCATAATCACAACTATAGTATTGATGAAAATAGTGACACTAAATACTAGGTTCCCACCTTGGCAAGACAATCAAAACAAATGTGCCATGCAAAACAACCAACAATTAGGTTATCAAAATGATAATAGAAAATTAAGTTGTAGAGGAAGAGGGATAGGTCAGACCAGTTGAAGAAGAAATGATGAAAAATGTTTCAACTATGGGAAAATGGGACAATATGCACTTTCTATGGATAAGATGATCATACCATGTTTCAATGTGAAGTTTTTATAAAATTCTACCAAAATTGGGAAGATAGTCAACCATCCCAAAGTGATGAACTAAAATGAGGTGCAAGAGTAATCTAGAAGGTGTCACAAGGAGGTAGAGGTTGTCATCGAATGGATGTATGGACTTCAGATACTTCTGTAGAAGAAAATTCAAGAGAAGAGTTTGTCATTGACAATAAATAGAAGAAGAAAACTAGAGGAAAGAAGAAAGCAAGTGTGGTTACAAAGAAAGGCGTTGATATCGACAAACATAAAAAGAAGAAAATAGTAGAAGATGCATATGAAGAATATTATAGCTCAAAAGAGGAAGAACCAAAATACTTCGAACCTAGTAGAAAACAACATGACAAGGTGGTTAAACATGATAAACAAGATATAATTTAACAACAACAAGAAGAAGTAGGTTGTTTTATAGAAAAATAAGTGAAATTGTTAAAATAGCTTACCTCCCGAGCCAAACAAAAGGACCTAGTATCTAAATAAAAGCAATGGGGAAAATACTAGAACAAGAAGAAGTAGGTTAATCAGGTATCAAAAGATTGGAATTAGAAGAACAACTCCATATTAATAAACCTACAATTGAATGACCATAAAGTAAAATATTTTATGGTAAATTTGGGCACAAATATGAATATCATTCCATCTACTACATGGGAAAATTAGGAAGACCCAAACTAGTAAAAACACCAATAAATATAATTCTTGCTGATGGTTCTAGAATGTAGACCCTAGAAACTTGGAAGAATTTTGAAGTAAACATTAAGGGAATAAAATAATTAGTTGATTTTGAAGTGGTGGAGATGAAAGAATCGTTTGATAATTTCAGGGCATTACTTTGATGAAGATGGTTTGTGAATGCTAATAGTAGGCTCCCAGAAAGAGGAGATTTCATTTGTCGATGCTACTAGAGTTGTACATATTCCATTGGGAGAACCAGAGGATAGATATTATGTAGAAGAAGTAACACAAGACAATGGAGGGGAAGACATAACAAACCTATATACTATATCCAAATTTTTGGATGGGGAGGAAGAAGAAGAAAATCCAAACACTAAAGGAGAACTAGAGTTGAAAAATGATGAATGTAGCATAAAAAGTGATGAAATCCTAGAATATTGGATGTAAAATGAATTGGAGTTAACATCTCAGAGAGTTTATGGTTTCTATTGAGTCTTTACAATTAATAATCATACCACAAAATGGAGAGAAATCCTAGAAAGAGACCCAATAAGTGACTACCAAAAAGAATTAGAATAGGACACTACGATGATCAAACCAAGGGAAGACTTTATGGATTCCAAAAGGACTCTCTATACAAAACCAAATCGGAAAACATCCAATAATATATAAGAAAACATTACAACCACAAATATACTAGGAAATACAAAAGAACAACATTCTCATTGATAAAACCTAGAACAAACCACATATGGATATCCAGAATAGACATCAGAACAAAATTAGATGATCAAACAAACATAAAAAGAACTGTACAAACCCCATAAGCACATATAGATCAGGATTAGAATTCGGGGGAATAAACATGAATCAATGATAGAAACCGAAAAACTATCTAATTCAAGCTATGAAGACCCTAATCCAACAATGAAGCACAAATGACAATAGAAATCCAAATAATGAAGCAATACAACTCAATCTCTATGCAAAATTTGATTCCCCTCCATTGCTCTTCTCCATTTTGCTTTGTTTGTTCTCATATTAGTATGCAATGTATTTGCAATAAGCTTGATGTTGATGCAAGATAGCTAGATCTCAAGATAAAAAAGCTTCAAAGATTATGGTTTCTCAAGATGAATGATATGAGAAGCAAAATATTGAAGATTATGGTTCTTCAAGATGAATGATTGAAAGAAAAATAATGAAGATTGTGGTTAACCTTGAAATGAGAATGATGACTTGCTTTTATAGAAATCCTAATTCAAATTAAGGGTTAAGATTGAATGATGAGGTATGACAATCAATGGATGAGATTAATTGAGAAGAAAAGATATAAGGATGGGAAGGATAGAACAAAATTCAAGAAATTGGTTGAGATTTAGGGCTTGGCTAAGAAGAAATTCAAATTAAATAATGATAGCCATTATTTAATTTAAAGGAGGGAAAATGATTAATTAAGTAATTAAAAATAATTATTTAATTATGGAAGAAGGTGGAGTATAAAAATATTAAATAATTAAAAATAATATTTTAATAAAAGGTAGAGGGAAATGATAAATAATTAAATAATTAAAAATAATTATTTAATTTTTTTTTGATATGCAAGTTTAGTATTTTATTAATACTAAAATTATCAAAGCTACATTCATTTGCAATGCAGGGAAAATATTATTAGCCAACAAACCACAGAGCCACCAAGCCAAAAAACTAGCCAACCAAAGTCAACAAGTAGGAAACCAACCCAACCAGCCTAACAACCACACCCGACTATAACCTGGAAAGACCAAAATGGCCATTAGAGTCCAATTTCGCTAATAGAGCACCACCCATAATTCATTGAAGAAAAAAAAAAAACCCTACATAGACCAAAAAATTCGCCCAGAACTAGACTTACACGAAATGATTGGTCCTTGAAAAGGCCTCAAAATCCTTTACCCAATCAACACCACCAACTACCATCAACATGAAAAACTTCTTCAAAAACACCACCGCCACTGCCGCTATCATCCTGTGCCGCATGAGGGATGTACCACTCAAGTCGAGAAGAAATGGATAAAGCTTCATAGCCTCATCCAAACATCGAAGAAGCTCCAAGTCGCAGGGTCTTGGATGACCTTTACCTTCTACCACTACACACAAAACCTCATCAACCCCCTCCACCAAATCTTTCCTAAACATATTCTCAAGCAACTCTTTCGCCTTTGCCTTGGAAACATGGTTATCCAAGAGGGAAGCCAAAAAATGAGAGGAGACATGCAAATTGTCCCTTCAGTACTCCTTATTCTCCAAATTCCTGGAACCTAGAATCATTTTGGAAGCCACAACGACCAGGGGATAATTATTGAGCAAAATCCTCTTCAGTCTTTGGTCTGTAATTTCCTTGAAGGAGGTTATCCGCACCAATGACTGTAGGGAAATCAGAGTGTCCACCCCAAACCTTGCTAGCCCATCCATTTATACTTTGATGATGAACCTCGAACACTTTGCCATCGTTGCCCAAGCGCAGACCACACCTAGACAAAAGGAAGAAATCCACCATCCGCAACCAGAGAGAAAAATAGAAATGAGAATGAGCCTTGCTTTGGCCTTGAAACAAACTAACATTAGTACTAGTGTCATTCACTAAGCTGCCATCACCCAGGACAATGAATTGCCTCCAAATGTGCCAAATCCTTGCCGTGGGGAGTAAATCCCTCAGGCGAAATGCGCTATAACTGGGCTTCGAAATGTGAGCCAACTCTGCCCTCATCAACTCTTGTAGTATAACTATAAGAAAACTGTCAAAATATTGCCAAGATTACCATCCAACATCATCCCCCAAACCCTTCAAACTAGTCATCATGGAATAGACTGCCACATCCCCTCCACCAGCCTGGAGGGACGTCCGCCCTTCTGCCCACAAAAATAATTATTTAATTATGGAGAAAATAAAGTGATAAATAATTAAATAAATAAGGATTTATTTAATTATGGAGAGAAAAGGTTAATGAATAATTAAATAGTTAAAATAATTATTTAATTATAGAGGAAACTGGAAATAAATAAATAATTAATTAAAATTTATTTAATTAAGGATAGAAAAAGATAAATAGTGATGTAATTTAAATAAAATTGATATTTATTTAAATTAATCAAAAGAGGAATAAGGATAAAATAAATTAATTAAATAATTAAGAATTATTTAATTAATAGAAGAATATGACATTAGGAAATAATTAAATAATTAAAATTATTTAATTATGTATGAAAGAAGGCAAATTAGTGATAAAATGTTGCTTGCAAGCTTTGGATATTTTTCAGTGTCTACATTTTTCCCCTCTTGACATAATGTGATTTCAAGCGTTGTGTCAAAGAATAATCATAAAAATCGGCTCAAAAATTTCCCCAGTATGCTTGACATGCCCTAGTGGATGTAGGATAGGATGATGCCCCCTCACGAAAATTGACAAATTTTTGAAAAATTCTAAAAAAATGGGCAAGTTTATCGATAAGCTAATTTGATATGCGCAAATCGAAGGACTGACAAAAGAAATGTTAGTGAGAGGAAAATGTTAGTGCCGAAAGAAGATTAGTGAGTAAAGGAAAAGGGAGAATGGAACACATGAAATGGGATTGATATCTTGAGATATTACTAATAGATGATCAAACTTTTATTTTATTGCATAGTTATCATCACATAACTTATTATGGTAATGGCTATAGAACACCAATATATGACATAGACCAAGGTGTAATATGTTATCCCTTGTTAAAAAACACATGATAGACAAGGATTTCCATGTCGCAGATTAGTAACCATAGAACCTTGTTAGAATATGTGAGGAAGTAACCACAAAGCACATTGATCCTAATGTAAGAAAGCATTAGATTAAGATTTAGCTTTGCATAAGATGTTTTGATTATGACCAATGGAAATTCAATCACACATAAGGAATGTAGTTTCCCTAGTCTTGTTTCCAAGACAAACCGTAAACAAAAATCAAAGAGAAAATAGGTCATGCTCCATCATTTCTCCTCTCATCACTTGTGGACTTCCTCAAGGTGCATAGTAACATAACCAAATATAATTCAATAAAAAGATAAGCCAATCTAGACCAATAGAGTCAACAACCATTTAGATCTTTTGCCAAATTGCATGATCAGATTCTAGATAATGATAGTGTCTGGTTTCAGGAAAGGAAGCATGTTGTATAGGCCTAAGTAGCATAATGATGCAACGCCTTGTATAAGACAATGTATTGGTTTGCTTTCATTTTAGGAATGGTACACCTTGTATTATACATTGAGTCTGGTTTTGAGGGTGCAACAACCTATATAAGATAATTTGATATGATTGATGGATAAAGTCTAGTTTTAGAAATGCAACATGTTGTATAAGCCGAGGGAGCATGATGATACTACATATTATATAAGACTATTTGATAGCTGATAAGGATTGTTGATTGCTTGTTGTTTGATGTTTGATGCTGATGTTTTGATAGGTACCTATGTTTAAGAAATTGATCTATTAATAGTTGAAGATTGATTGGATAGTTTTCTTGTTGTTTCATGGTTTTTGATAAGCTTAGTTCTCTTGTTTGATAATTGCTTGTGTTTGCTCAAAATGTCAACCTTAGCAAGGGAAAAATTATTGTGATATAATTTGGGATGGATGAAAACCTTGTTATAACAAACCCTAGGGGATTGACCTAATGCCTCGAGGGATCATCAATGATGGCCTTGCCTATGTAAAGCATAGAGAAAACATAGTTCGATTGACCTTGACTATGGATAGTTTATTATGAAGATGAAAATATGGATGGACTTGACAATTTATTATGAAAAAACCTAAAGGACTGACCTAAGCCTCGGGGACTCATCGTTGATGGCCTTGCCTAAGTGAAGTCATAAAGGCAACATAGTTCAACCACTTGGACTGACACAACCTCTATTTTTGAAGTTTTTGGCACCTTTTTTATTTTTTTGGATTTTGATGTTTTCTATTTTTTTTTGGGATTTTGATATTTCTATTTTTTTTTGGATTTTGATGATTTATGATTTTTTTTGGATTTTGACATTTTCTAGTTTTTTTTTGGTAAAAGATAAGTGATGCCTATATATATTAATTTATAAAATAGATATACAAAAATATGCTTCAAATTACGAGCTGAAAATGGCAATAACACTTGAGCCTATGACTTCTAAAGCTACTAAATCCAAAAACATGATAATGACACTTATACTGAACTTCCTAAACCAATTTTCCCAACCCCAGTATCATGATAATGATGCATGATCCATATTCCATGAACTAGATTACAAACTTTTATTACACCACCCCCTAAAGAAAGTCTTATAAAAGAATAAAATTAACAGGCTTAAGACTATTTACAATATATTTTAAGCCTAATACGAAATAGACTATCCCCAATACAATTAGAGCAAAAATTTGACAATGGGAATCATGCTTTGTCAAAATTTTCCAAAATTAACAAAATGCTGCATTTGTTCTTCCATGCGCACTAGGGAATTCTCATCTTGAACTTCTTCCATGTCTACTATAGGATGCAAGCAGTTTCTTTTACACACGAGAGCCCTCACATCTTGATCTTCAACATTATCTACAAAAGGATGATCACCTAGAGCAATGTATGTCTGGGTAGCTACTTGTAGTTGTTCCAATTGAGGATTATTGATAGAGAGTAGGAAAAAATAAGACTACAAGAAAGCAATTGTGAATTATTTCTCTTTTATATCAACTTCCAAACTAGCACAAAGACACCTATAATCCTTTCTCAAAGCCTTCAAGAAAAGTTTGTCATTATTGTGCTGGTAGGCCAATTTAATTGCATCATAGATATCTTGATAACCCTAACATTATTTGAGAAAATTTCGTGGAAACAATCCACCTATGAGCCATTTTCCCTTAAATAGATTATACCCTTGAACCACCATTAACAGAGCATTACCTTGGAGAACCTAATGCCTAACATAATTTCCAGCAATGTCTTCCAAATCCCTTAAATATTGATATAAGTCCATCAAATTTGAAAAGAAAATAGAGAGCACTTGAGATGGTAGTAAAATCCTTTGTGCCTTTGGACTGGTTACCTCAATGCCTATCATTGTTTGAATGCAATCTTTCACCCATGGAAATTCTAACCTAAACAGGATGTCAAGGTCTTCATGCAATAGGAAGCCCTCGAAGGGCCTTTACCCTCATGCAAATATGGAGATTCCAAGGTTGGTAAGCCATTTTCCAACTGAATAGTATATTTAAAAAGCACCACCTCCAGAAATCTGCCATTAGTCCTCCAATCTTGCCACCCACGGTGGACATGCAACATTAGCTAAGCCTTCCCAAATCCATAGAATGCCACAGATACCCAAGCAAACAAAAGAGAATAATGCTAGAAATTACCCAAATGAAGTGTTTAAATGGAAAAACAATCCATATGAGGGGATTAAAATATTTACAAAGGATGACAAAATAATGATTAAGCTGGCCATAAAATCCATTTCCCAAAGATTGGCATGCTTTCCAACTAGAAAATTCATGTGAAGCAGGCACATCAATTTAATTGATTTAACTTGAGTGCACACCTTATCATAATGAAGCTTAGTACCTACAAAAACAAACCAAGTTAGAAATAAAAACTGGTGGTAGTGAAGTGACTTTATCCTCCATGGAGGCTTGCATCAACAACACATGTTTATCCTACGTGGAAGCTTGCATCATCAACTCATAAAGACTTTATCATCCATACAATGCCAAGTCATTTTAAGGATTATAAACAGATCACCATACTCATACCCACTTATTACCAAAATATATGAGCAATTATGAATGGACGACACTCATAGAAGCTTGCTCTATTTTGATTAAAATTTGTAAAAGAGGATAGTCTTTAGCAATATCATTGATACCCAAAAATTCAAATTCTTGACACTTACATCCCATATTTGCAAGCTTATCTACTAGCTTATTACCCTCCCGATATACATGTGATATTTGTATTTCTTTAAATGAGTCCATTAACAACCAAACCTTCCTAAACATGTAGCCAAGCCTCCAATTATGAATCTTTTTTCTTTGAAACCATTGATAATTAGTAGAGAATCCCCTTCAATATGCAGATTATTTAACACAAACTCTTTTTCCAATTGCAGACCCTGTAAAATTTCCTTTTCCTCTGCTATGTTTTTTGTGTCATTAGATAGACGCACTAATTTTGTTGCTAACAATGATCCTTTGCAATCATGGATACACACACTTGCACCTAATGATCCTTGATTCCCCCTCGAAGCACAATCAAAATTGAGTTTATGAAACCCTGAACGAGGGGGCTTCCAATAAATTTTGGATTTGTCAAGCTTTAACTTACAAGAATTCTACCAAGCACCTATAAAAGACATTGAAATGTACTCTCAATTGTTTAGAAGCCAATTATCCCAACTGGTAAAAATGGAGGAAACATTTTTATTATTACGAACATATGAATTAACCACCTTTGAAATATGCTTTTCAATTTTAAACTATATCTGCTGAACTGAATTATTTTGATTTCTAAAAATCTGCCTATTATGTTCCTACCAGATACACCATATAACTATTGCCAGGGTCACCCTCCAAATGCAAGCATATAAAGATGTTTTATAAAGGACCATCCAACTTGAAAACAAGTCCCATAAAGAATTAGTCATTGGGAATGAAATATGCAATTTTGTTTTAAAGAAATCCCAACATTCTTGAGCTAACTTGCAATTGACAAACAAATGATCCACAATTCAAAGGCCTCTTGACACAATACACACTTGAGAGGCTCTGCAAAGCCAAACTTTTGCAATCTATCACTTGTTAAGATTTGATGCTTTAATGTAAGCCATACAAAACTACCTGCCTTGGGGAGTGTCATTGAATTCCAACAAAAGGAATATGCTCTGTGGGATTGATCCTAAATTGTTTTTGCAATAATTGATTTGTAGCCATGTTTAACTGTATAATTCCCATCTTTGAAAGGAGCCCAAAATATTCTATCAGGGCTATCCGAAATAGAAAAAAACCTCTTCCCAAGTTCCTTATGTAAAATAATCTTTTGGTTAGAAGAAAGACGTGAAAGAGAGAAGTCCTTACATGTGACTTTCCTTGATGTAGGCTCTACTGAAGCAACATAATCTTTCAATTTTATGCCCCATTCCACTGATAGGATTTTCTTTGCAAACTACAAATCTTGAATGAGGTAAGAGGAGGAAATCCATTCCATGAATCTTTCCAAAATTGAACCTCTTCTCCATTAATAACCTCCCAAGATAAATATGGAGTGATAAACTCTCTGCATGCCACAATAAAGTTCCACATAGCCGATCCATTTGGAGGATTTGCAATTGTAAAAATTTTGGCCAATTTTTCATTATCCAAATATTTATTCTACATTGAAGAGCACCATTTCAACTTTGATTTTTTATACATCTTTCATGCCAATTTTTCCCCAAGGGCCATATTTCTTTCTAAAATATTGTGAATACCAACACCTCCACCATATTTATTCATGCATGTGCTATCCAAAGAGACCAAAGGAACTTTCCTTTTCTCATATATGTTACCCCTCCACAATTTTTTTTTAATGATTTTCTCGATACTATGAATAACATATTTTGGTGCTTTCAAAATATCAAGATAATAATTTGGGATGGATGCTAGGACATATTTAATCATCATTATTTGGCTAGCTAAGGAAAACCACCTGACTTTCCATATAAGAATTCTAGACTTTATTCTTTCAATAATTTTTTGCCAATACTTAACTTTATCTATACCCATGAAGAAAGGAATACCTAGATATGTGCAAGGAAATTCACCCTATTGGAAACCCAACACTTCAATAATTTTTCTTGAGATGGAGGCCTTTGTGTTAAAAAATTAAATCTTTGATTTATTGGCATTAATCTTCTGACTTTAAGTAGAACAATATTTCTCAAGAATTTTCTTTACTTGCACAACTTCTTGCAAAGAGGACTTTCCAAATAACACTGTATCATCCACAAATAATGAGTGTGTGGCTGCAATATGTGTATTTGGAATAGAAACACCTAGCCATAAGCCTTTATTATGCATTTTTTAATTGATCTACTTAATGCTTCAACCATTAAAATGAATAAAAATGAAGACAAAGGATCACCTTGTCTAACCCCTAGAGTAGAGCTAAAAAACCAGCAAGAGAACCATTTATAATGACTGAAAACTTAGCCCCTGCTAAACATGACCGAATCCATTTGCACCATCTATAACTGAAACCAAATTTTTGCAACACTTGGATCAAAAAATCCCAATTCATTCTATCATATTCCTTCATATCAAGTTTGATAATGAAGGATGGGATATTGTTAGATTTAATAGAATGCAACACTTCATGGGAAACATGCTCCTTCTGTAGTTTCCCTCCCAAGCACAAAACCACCTTGTTCTTGTGAAATTACTCTTGAAATAAAAGGTCGAAACTTGAGATAAATAGATTTTGTGAAGATTTTGTATATGGTATTGCATAAAGAAATTGGTCTGAAGTCTACAAATTTTTTTAGCTCCTTCACTTTCAGGATAATAGTGTGTAGTATTGAATTGCTTAAGCATTGTACCTATTTTCCTTGATTCTTCCAAGGATAGAAATATATCATACCAATAAAATCCCAACACTTTTGAAAGAATAAGGCTGTGAACCCATCAAGACTAGGTGCCTTATTAGGTGATAAAGAAAAAACCACCTTCTTGACTTCCTCAAGAGAAAAAGGTCTCAATAGCCGCTTATTATCTTCTTTTTGAATTAATGTTGGGATGCTTTCTAAAATCTCCACACCTTCTTTATCTGATTCTGATAATTTATTTTCTTGATTCCTTAGGAGCAATGAGAAGAATCTAACACCCTCCATTTGAATTTCATCCTCTTTTGTGAACAACTCACCAAAAAATGAACTCTGAATTGAAAAGATTGTAGTGGATGACTTCTTAATTTGAGCTGATGCATGGAAATTTTTTATGTTCCTATCACCCTTCTTTAGCCATAATTCCCTTGATTTTTCAAACCAATAAACTTCTTCTCTTGCCACTAGCTCCACCCATTTTGCTTGCAATTTCTTTTGTTGCTCATAAGTATTGGCATCTAAACCTTGTGGTATAATTAATATCTTTCTGGTGAAAAATATTCTTAAATACATGAATATTCTAATGCTTAATTTGTGATTTAAAATAACTCAATTTCTTGCACAATTGTAACATTCTAGAACCCTTCACAAATGGAGCACTGGCCCACCACTATTGCAATAAATGCAAAAAATGTGGATGCCTAAACCACATTTTCTAAAACTTGAAGGAAGTTTTGACCTTAGGAGAAAAATTATTTACTTCTATATCCAAAGATATAACATAATGATCAGATGCAACAAATGGTAAAATTTGTGATGAAAAAAATACTTTTACCCAAAAACCAATTAGGCATAGCCAAAAATCTATCCAACCTTTCTGCAATTTGCAAAAAACCTTGCGTCCTATTTATCCAAGTGAACTTCCCATTTTATAGCACAATATCTATTGAGGCATTATCTTTTATAAATGATGCAAAATCCTCCATTACTTTGACTAGTGGAAAAATACCTCCCTTTTTCTCTTGTAAAGTGATTATGGCATCATCCTTAGTACCTTCTAGAGTTTGTGTAATCTTTTCCCAAAGTTGTCTCTTATCCACTGTAGCTATTGGGGCATAGACATTAATTAATCAAAACTACAAATAAAAGTGTGAGACTTTCAAAAGTTGTCAATTATTCTCATTAGAAACTAACTATAACACAACAGTCTTGAGATCCCACAATGTTATAATACCCCCTGAAGTTCCTTGTGTAAGAGAATGAACTAACTTCCATTTTTTCCATTTGTCAACTGATGATTCATAAACCTTCTTAGAGGTTTTAGTTTCTTGTAACAAAGCCACTTGTGCTCTGTAAGAATCGATATGTTGCTTGATTTGAGCTTTCTTGTCAAGGGCATTAATGCCCCTAACATTCCATGAAAGGATTTTCTTTGGTACTGGGGAGAGCAACACACTCTCCTTGGACATTTATTAGATGAACACATTTTCTAGTTTTTTTGGATTTTGACATTTTGTATTTTTTTTGGATTTTGACATTTTCTAGTTTTTTTGGATTTTAATATTTTCTAGTTTTTAGGATTTTGAAATTTTCTAATGTTGACCTACATCTAGGATCCCTTGTAAGACATAAGTCTAGGAATTTCTCCTAGTTAGGTATAGGACCAAATTATTATGGATGCAAAAGGGATGGGCGAGGTTTATTTTGAATGAATATGAAAGGGTGAAGGACACTAAGCATCAACAATTCTTGGGTCATGAGAAGTATAACTAAGGTTTTACTATAAATGGACGGGAAAAGTAGGATCTTATTATGGAATGGAATATGAAAAAATAAAGGATGCTAAGCATCAATAGTTCTCAAGCCATGAAAATGATGACTAATCTCTATTATGAATGAATGGGAAAAGTGAGATCTTATTATGAAATATAATATATGAAAGGGGTTATGGATGGAAGTGGAAAAATCAAATAGAATGATAGTAGATGATAGAGCAAAGAATGACTACACATGGCGCCTGTTTGCTAGGTTTTCACATGGTACTTATCAAAAGCCCACCGAAGTAGTTTTCACTATTGGACGAATTATTTCTCTTTACTATTTTTATATATATATATATATATATATATATATTGTGTCACCAAGATGCTTGTTTGCCAAGTTTTCATCAGGGTAATGATTTTTTTTTTTGTGTCACTAAAATGCCTGTTTGCTAGGTTTTCATTGGGGTAACAATTTTTTTTTTTTTTGATGGGATTCTCTGAAAGCTAGGTATAGTACTTGTGAAGGTGCATGTGGTGAAGGAGTACCCATGAGATTTTTGGTTTGTCATTGTTTTGGTTTTGTGTCTCTCTTATGTAATAAGGTCATTTTTGATAATCTTCATGTTTGTAAGGGTCTAGATGAGGTCTTAGGAGGATAGGTGTGGTCAAGTTGTTAAAAATGTAAAAGTTGCTATAGGTTTTAAAAGTTGTCAATATTGTCTAAAATGTTGCAAATTATGGAATTTGAAGAGTCACATGGTGTAAATGAAGGAATTAGAAGGGATGTAGTTTGAAAATGAGTTGAAAATGGTTGGTACATGTTTAAATAGCCTTTGTGAGGTCTAAAATAAATTTAGAGGTTACAATTTTAAAGTTCAAGCAATAAAATTCCTTTGTTTTCTGCAAATCTGAACATTGCATCACTGTTATTTGATGCAGTAGGGTATTTTACAAAATTTTCATGATCCACACATGATTTATTGTGATGGATTATTTAGTTATCTTTCATTTTCAATTTGTTTGGTTTATTTTCATTAAGTTTTATGTAAGTTATGATCAAATTGGTGACTGCCACTTCCAGGTTTTTTCTGTAACCGGCCTGTTGCAGCACATGGTATGGATTTTATATTCCATATCTTGATCTCAGAACAATTGGGATTGAAATAAATATGAATCTACTTTATAATTAACTTGGTCTCATTTATTTTTGTTGAGTTTGGAGAGAGATATTGCAATTTTGGCAAAAATAGTTCAAAACTGTCATAAACCCTAGGCAGGGTAACTAGTGACTTTCAAAATATGATTTCTCATGGTTTCCATAGTGGGGAATTTTAATTTTTTGTGTGGGAGTCTTAATGTTATATATTACCATGCTACAAAGTTTCAGGGTTCCATATTGAGGTTTGCACGTGTTTTGATGATGCCTTAGGTCCGATTTTTCATGTTTTAGGCTTAATTGGCAAAAGGACAGTCCATTTTTGAAGGATTTTATACAAAGTAACCTACCCTAATTTTGATGTATGTTGTATAAAGTCCAAATGGGTATCTATAACTATGTTTACATTTTGGAGATTATTTCTACACTTGAAGTTATAGCCAAAAAACTCAATTTGTTGCCCCCATGTTTTTTAAAGATTGAAGGCTTGTGAGGAAAAACCCATCAAGTGATATTTTAAGGTTTCAAGATTGGTTGATTTAGTTTGTGTTGAAGTTATCCACCGCTTCTCTATATTAGCATGTTATTGATAATATTTGGTAATAGTTCACCTTCAAGAGTAGAAAGTTGATAAGCACTAGAACCATATGATACAATTATGATGTAAGGACCCAACCAATTAGGCTCAAATTTTCTAGGTTTTTCTCATCCATTTTATTTTTTGGATTCTCTTTTAGGAACAAGTTACTAATGTCAAAATGGATAACTCAGACTATTTTTTTGTAGCTATGATGGAGACAATTTTGATATGCTTGCAAGTGGGCCAAGGCATAACATTGGTGACATTTCTTAACAAAGTGATAGGCATAACATTTCATAGTAAGCCAATAGTATCCTGTTTGCATAAGATTTTTGGCTAGGGTAGGATCAGAAGAGTGAGGTCCACATATACCATTGTGTACCTCATGTAAAGAAATTTGTGCTTTATCTAAATCGAGACATCTTAAGAGGGTGCTATCTCGACTATTGTGGTAAAGGGTATCACCAATGATGACATATTTGAATGCTTTTTGGATTAAGATCTTATGTTGATTAGTGGACAAGTCAGGAGGGATAATTTGGTCATGTAGGTAATTATAAAAGTCTTTGTACTAGGGGGAATTAGGACCAACAAGCTCACAGACGAGTTTGGACTCAGGGACATTGAATGTGGGGACCAATAGTTGTTCCACCAAGAACTCATACAGTGGCACATTACTAGGTATATCCAAGAGAGATCCAATGGTTTCCATTGCATCAACTACTTTGTTATGAATCCTCAAGATTTGAGTGAAGATGATGAACTAAAAATATTACTTGAAACTATCAACCATTCGCTTTTAGGGAGTGATATTTTTATATTTTGTATCGTATTCATTGTTGATTTGATGGATAAGCAATTGGGAGTCACCATAGACTTGAAGATTCTTAATTTTTCATTTGATAGCCATTTGTAGTCATGTTAGCAATGCTTCATATTCAACCATGTTATTTATGCACAAGAAAACTATTTTGTATGACATAGGTATTGAGTCCCCTTGGGGTGTGACAAACAGGATACCCACTCTTGAACCATGACTTGTATAGTACCCATCAAAGTACAATTTCCATGTCATGGAGGTCTCTATTGTGAAGATGAATTCATCAAGAAAGTTAGACACTAGAGGATGATCTATTGTTGTTGGTGCATCTATAATTTGGTCAACTAATACTTTTCATTTCATTGCCTTATGATCAACATATTCTATTTCAAACTCACTCAAGATTGTGACCCACTTTTGTGAACATTTCTTTGTTGAGTAGGTATTTCAAGGGATCTATCTTTGCAACTAGTTTTATTTGATGATTCAACATTTAGTGTCGAAGCTTTTGAGCAACAAAGACAATTACAAGGAATGCTCGTTCAATAGGACTGTAATTAGGCTCATACTAGGACAAGTGTGTGACTGATATAATAGATAGCCCATTCTTTTCCATCATTATCATTTTATGCTAACAAGGCTCCCAATGTTGATGAAGTTGCTGATATGTATAGTATTAGGTATCTACCATCGATAGGAGGCATGAGAACCAGAGGTGATAACAAATAGTCCTTGATTTGTTGGAATGCTTCTTGAAACTAATTATTCCATATGAATGAGACTCCCTTACGAAGAAAATGTTGAAATGGTTGACATTTATCTGCTCACTGAGATATGAACCTTCATATAGATTGTAATATTCCTTGTAGGGTACGAAGTTGACTGATTTTCGTTGGCAGAGGCATATCCATGATGGATTTCACTTTTGCAAGATCAACCTCAATACCTCTATGAGAGATAATGCATCCTAATAATTTTTTGAATTGCACCCCAAAGACACACTTTTTTGGATTCAATCTAACCAATACTGCCAAGTGATTATCCCTTGAAAAATATTTTGCTAATAAGTTGTCGACAAAGTCCTCATTGAAGGTATGTATGTAGTCATGAAAAAATTTGGTATCACTCTTTGATAGGTTGCACCGACATTCATAAGAGGAAATTGCATGATGTTGCAACAATAAGTACTCCAAGCACAAGTGAATGTTATTTTAAGTTGATCCTTAGGAGCAATTTTGATTTGATTATATCCTAAAAAATTGTCCATGAGTGATAGCATTTCATATCTCATTGTCAAGTCTACTATGATGTCAATGTTGGGTAATGAGAAGTCATCTTTAGGACAAGCTTTGTTTAAGTCTTTGAAGTCTATAAAAAAATTAATTCCATTAGTTGGTTTCATTAGGGGACAAGATTCAAAATTCATTCTACATAGTTTATCAAATAGATAAAACCAACATCAATAAATTTCTTCAATTATGCTTTTACTAAGTACAATTTGGGGGTGCATTTACCTCAACTTTTTCTTGATTGGTTTTATATTTGGGAACAATGGAAACTGATGTAGGAATAACTTAGGATCCAATCTGTACATATCAACATATGACCATGTGAAATTGATTTGTCTCTTTGAAAAGAAAGTGGTGAATTTTGGATTTTTTGTGACTGTCAAGGATGCTACAAAGTGAACAATTATAGGATTATCATCTATACTTATATTGACTTATTTTGATTTTTCTACAAGAAATGGTGATTTATCTTGGCTTATGGGGAGCATGTCTAACCTTTCATCCTTGGGCACCTCAGGGAAGTTTTCACCCTTAGATATGTCCTTTATTTTTACTTTTTCTTGGTCTAAAGATGGATTTCGATTTTCACCCAGAGACATATTCTTTTTTATTTTTTTCACTTTTGTGATTGGAGGGTGGAGTAGAATCTCCAAATTATGCTACATTGTCAAGCTCTATGATAAATCCAACCTTATGGTCCCCACTTGGTTTTCTTTCTCAAAGGCCCATGAACTTAGCTATTACTTCATCATTCTCGAATATGTCCATGCTTGGAGGTTTGTGTTGATCCCAATCTATTGTGGGTAGACAAGGGGTAAGTCATCATCAGTATCATTATAGCTCAAGGAATAAGCAGATATGGTAAAAATGAAAATATCATTAGGATCCTACAAGGTTTTTATCTAGGCATGGCCACTCATAGGTTTTGTTTTGGATGAGGATAAGTCAATCTCTCGAAAGGTTTCAACTAGGTCATAATCACTAGAGGTACAGGAATCCCATTCATACTCATTAGAATATGTTTTGGTATGATATTCCTTAGATGTCTCAATTTCATTAGAAGCGTTAACATTTTTACCCAAAGATAACTATGAGGAGGACTCACTTTTGGTGGTACATACCCTAACCCTCTGTTCTTAGGAAATTTTAGGGGTACACAAGGGTTATATCATTCCATGTTTGTTCAAACCAAGACCACTATGTCCATCATAACCTTGTTGTTTCATGATTTTGAACCCTTTCAAATATTTCTCTATTGGTATTTGCATGGGCTTGGTTTGTTCTTCATCCTTGTAAATTCATCTAGAGATATCCTCACCCATAGTCTATTTTCTTAGTTCACCCCACTTAGTGAATGTGGTAGGAGGATTACGAAAGACAATCTTAGGTTCCTTCTTGATAGGATGAGGCTTCCAATGAGACTTTGGTGAGACAGGCAACTTCCCAAAGCAAAATAAGCTCTCAATGTTGTACTCACCACATCCTATGTCATGGATCTAGACCTTAGGTTTGGAAGGTGTGGTGGATGGAATGGACGATTTAATGAGTGAAGATGGATCAATGTAATGTGATAAGGTGGAGGAAGAAGCTTCTCGATTCATAGGCACTTGATTTTCAGTGGTCCCTTTCAAATTGCTACAATATTGGAAGGGGTCAAGATCACTTGATATAGTGATTTCAGTGCCATTATATGGAAGCTTAAGACATTGATGGTATGTGGAAGGAATGATCGTCATGGAATGAATCCATGGGTGAACAAGGAGAATGCTCAACATCATCATAAGCCTTGATAATGATTTTACTATATGTATCTATAAAATCTTCAGAGAATCCCAATGCTATGACCAATTTTAAGGTGCATATATTAAGACCTTCTCCACCATCTACCAAGAGTCATCTTATTTTGTGTCTATTAACATATACCTCAAGGTGTAATGGGTCATTATGATTTAGTCGTTGTACATGAAATTCTTGCTTAGAAAATGTGACATGATGGGTTGTAGATAAGTATCCTACCATGGCCTAGAACAAATTAATGTTTAGGTCAGCGGGAACAAATGTTTCTTGCAAAGATTTTTCCAAAATGGTTTTATGCTCAGGGGATATGCAAAGAAACTCAAGAATTGATATTTGTGCAAGAGTCTTTCCTTGATGGTCTAAAAGGTTATATTGACTCTTTGGTTGTGGATTTGAAGTGGCCCCTTCCAAGGTCACTTTAGCTCTTCGAGTGGTGACAGCACATTCTGGACTTTTCTTGGTGGTAATGGTAGAGACATTATCATCAAAGGATCAAATGTTATTAACAGTATACTCATATGATACATTAGATTAATTGAATTTGGTGTTTGCATTATTCCTTGAATTGGAGGCTTTTCCTTTTCCATGGTATTGTAGGGGATTCTTGAAAATAGTATGGTCAACATTTGTCTTTCCTTGTGAATTGTCCACTGTATGCCACCTTGTTCAATGAGGTCTTAGATAAGGTTCTTAAGTGTCGAACATGATGATGCTTTATGTCCCTTGGTGCGATGGTATTGACAAAAGTCATTATAATTCTACCAAGTTGGTTTGAAGATTATTAGTTCATAAGGTTTAACCTCTAGTAGCTGAATGACATTTGATTGCAATAATTTCTTTAAGATTGATTCAATGGGTTCTCCTAAGGGTGTTTATGTTAATTTAGGCATGTTTTCTCATGGAGGACCTCTACATTGTTGGTTGTTTTGGATTGCATTTTTAGTTTGATCTTGGCTTGGTGTAGGATTGTTTTCTATGGAAGGACCTTTGAGGTGAATGGTGGGGTGAACCTTGTTAACCATTTTAGCATCAACTACCCCATCATTGGTGACAATTTTGTTTCTAGATCAAAAATTTCCTTTGTCATTGGGATTATTTTGGTTTTCTTTGAAGATCTCGACCTATCCTTTTGCAACAAGAGATTTCTCAATGGAGACTCCCTTTTCAATGACATCCTCAAATATGTTGCAACAATGGATTTGAAGTTGAATCATCAATTCTGTGTTGAGGTTTTCTACAAATATGAGGACCAATTTTTTTTTGGTATGTGGCAAGGACATTTACTAGACATACTTCACCATCTTTGAAAGAACAATGTAAGTGACTTCCCTTCCTTTTGTCTAGTTGTACATAGTTTTGCAAGGGTCATATCACTTTCAATGTTATAGGAAAAGTGTGCAATGAATTTTTCAACTAATTCATTCCATGTTCTTATCCCACGAGGAAGGTGTGTGAACCACTCTAGAGCCTTGCCCAAAAGGATAATTTTGAATAATCTCATTAAGTATGTAGGATCAAAAGCGATGTCCATACAAGCAGTAATAAACTCTCGTAAATGTTCTACTAGATATCCCTTTCCCTTGTATTTTTGAAGTTTGGAAAATTAAAGTGTGGAGGAAAAGGCGGTATGTATATACTTCTATTGAGTATGTTTTCTTTGTTGTGCTCACTTGAATGTTTGTTATTTGTTGTTGCATCAAAGTTTCCATAGGTGATGGTGGTATGTTTGGTTGACTTTGCATGAGAATATTTGCATTGGTGTTAAGCGTGTTGAGGTAATTATGTGATAATAAATTTTGGTTTTAGAAGTTCGATGTAAATGTTGAGTTTGGGTTGATGTTTGGTTGAGAAGGATTTTGATTGCCTTGTTATAAGTAGGATGTAAACATGGTGTTGGTATTGGTATTGGTATTGTGTTGTGGTGGAGTTTTATTGGTGTGTTGGTGTTGTGGTATGAAGTTGAGGTTTGGGTTGACATGTTGTTGTGATGGAGGTTGGTTGGTATTTATGTTTGACAAAAAAGACATGTTGGTGTTTGGTGTAGTGTTGGTCATTTGGGTTTGACTCTTGGTGTGGCAATATGAATCCTTCTTGTTTTTCTTGGTGGGTTTGGGTTTTGATTTGTGCTTGTGTTGGTTGATGGTGCTATATTTTGGGTGGATGTTGCAGAAAATAGATTTGCAAAAGTCATACCCATGGAGCAAGAGGACAATCCAAATGAATTAGAAAATGTGGGTCTTTCTCCTTGAGATGTTGTATGTGTCCTTTTAGTCCCAAATGTTGGATTAGGAGTTATGTTAACATGTATTGTGTTATATGTAGTTCCCCCAAGTGGCATACTAGTGTGCATTTGTTGTGAGGAGGAATGCCCTTGTATAAATGTGTTATGACCTTGACTTTGAGTTTTTGTTTGTGTTGTTCCTTAGAACTACAATTGTGCAAGTGTCAAAACCAAAGGGAATCTTGGCACCATTTTGAGTGAGCTATGGGAATTACTTATTAGGATCTACTTTGACCATATCTTCGATGATACACACTATCTTAAGATCTTGGGAAGCTTGTTCAATCTCTTCGGGTGTTAGATTTTGGTTAACCTCCTTAAATGTAAAATTGTAAAATCAATTTAGAATTTCATTTTGTGATGTTTGAGGTTGGTTTGAAGAGGATCCACAGTTCATGATGCTAATTGGATTGAAATTAGGGTCATATGAGGAATCCATGTCCTTTCATTTCCTTTGTAACCTTGTGAAGACCATATAAGACTTGTGACCTTCAGGCTTTTGAAAATGAATGCAGCTAAGGATGGTAGTAATAATAAGTCTAGTATACTATATTTTGGGATTTTTGGAATATAAAGATGCAAAAAGGGAATGCAACTATGACCAAGCTTGGTATGGAAAGTGGTAATGAGACTATGACTACACTTATGCTTGGATGGAATGCTAGATAATGATGAGACTTAGACTATGACTATGGTTGGATTTGGATATTGAATTTTGAACCTTAAAAGAGGATGCTAAGAAAGCTATGATGAACCAAAGTAACAAATCTAAATGTCAAGACCTCAAGGGGACAAGGACCAAGATGATGCTGATGATTGGATAAAAGGTGAGCCTAAACTAGACACATGAGTTGTAAGCCCAACCTAAGGATGAGATAGATAATCATATGATAAGGTCAAGACACCTAAATATGAAACTATGTTTTTCCCAATAGTATGACAAACCTCCTAATCTTAAGACTCAAATATGTTGATGGAATGAGGTGTGGTATAGTGTATGCAAGCTAGGACTATGCAAGCCAACCTAAGGTAAATGATGAATTGCAATGAATGGGCTAACTGAACCTAAACAAGTCTCAAGTCTGAGTGTACAATCACTATTTATAAGGAAATTAGAAGTTGGATGTACATATATTTCCCCCCAAAAAAATGAAACTAATAGATGTGGCATTTCAGTGATATTTCAGGCTTCTTATGGTTTTTAAAAAATATATTTTTCTAATTGATGATTGTGGTTTTTTGATAAATAGTTTTGGTGTTCTACCTTTTTTACCCTAATTTGATTTCTAGGTTGTTTACAATTTTTTACAAGTTCATATTTGATCATAAAACACAAAAAAAACTCAAAAGATAGATTTGGCTAATTTTGACTCTTTGAATTGTTGGTAAGCAAGTATTTCACAAGTTTTCTTCCATAAAACTCACTTGACCTTGGTTCACAAATAATATAAACAAGCACAACCTAACTAGTAGTAATAGGATTATCTACTAAAGTGTGCTTACCTCACCCCCAAAAGAGTGATGTTAAATCTAAGAAAAAGGAGTGGGCGAAGCTTGAGTATGCCAAGGTCATGGACCACCTTAACACCTCTTGCCTTGAAAGGACTAACTCTAAATAAGGAACCTTTCCGCCTCAACCAAGAACCGGATGTGGTAAGTAAATTTAGGGTACAACCCACATCCCTTACACCAAAAATAATACTCTCAAAATAGGTCTTAGGCTCTTAAAACAATGTTTCATAATGGGGGACTGTCGTGAACACTCATGGTACAATGTCAAACATGAGACACTAAAGCCTCTACTCAACCCTAATGTGGTCTATACACCCACATATAAATTGAAACATGTGGTATACTTCACAGGATAGTGCTACTAAATTTCACCTTCACACCTTTGATATAGCCTTTCAGGAAATGTGATTGAGGTCGAACCCTTGTGTTCTTTGTTAGGATGTGTCTCAAGGTAGACCTCCTACTAAAAGAAAAAAGATATTTATATTTGTTTCTTATGCACCCAAGATCACACAAAGTGTAAGGGGAGAGGATACACACACACACCAATCTAGGATTTAATAGAATGTGCAAGTGCACAAGACACGAAAAATACTTGTTCTTTTTAAGAACCAATTCCAAATGTTCCTAATTTAAAAATCACAAACACACAATGGAACCCTGCACGAAATTGGATTAGTAGTTTAGATCAAAAGGTCTTCTCCCAACAATTGCCACAGGTTGAAAATCATATAAGTAAAAAATATTTGCATGCTATCAACATGATTCCATGATCTGATTATTTTGTTATATTTTTTACCCCAAAAATAAAAATCAAAGAAGATACCCCTGATAAAATTGTGAGAACTTTTCAAAAATGTAAAAAATTTATAAAAATTCCTTAATTACTAAGGAGTAGATTTATGAAGAAGTACTAATTTTCAAAGATTTTATTTTATATTAATTATTTGAGGTCGAAATAAAAAATATTAAAAAACCATGTAGAATTCTGAGAGCTTTGCAGATCTGCAAAAAAATTCCAAAAAAATCATTGATTTGTGGCTAGAATTTAAGCTTATTTTTGGAGTGTAAACTTATGATAAGATCTTTGACCTCCAATAAAAAACCCAGAAAAAAATTCATAGTCATTTGGGAGATATGATGGAATATTTATAAATTACTAAAAATAGCATAACTTACTCAAAAATGTCGATCTGAATCTATTTTTGGAATGTAGGAACCTGATATGATCCTTGACCTACAGTTAAAACCCCCCAAAAAATCGTAGCCATTTGAAAGACAATGAAATTTTTGGAAAAACCTAGGGTTTTGTCTTCAACTTGATCTGCATAAGGTTAGTCTTGATTTTTTTAACAAAACAACAAGATAAGGTTAGGAAGCCTTAGAAAATAAAGATACAATAAGGATGTTCAATTCACGTCGGGTTCACCAAATGTAGATTGGGGTTATACTCCAGGGAAATATTCATGGATCAATAATAACAACCACAAAGTATATCCACACACCTCTAGTAGAAATGGAGAACTCCAAATTTGATGAACCAAGGTAGACACTACTACAACTTGACACTAGCTCATACCTACTCAACTAGGCCTAGATTGTAGAGAGAAAGCAGATGTATGGAAAGATTTCCCAAATATTGCCAAAGAGGAGGAATGGATCTGGCTAGTCTTCATTAGGCTCCATGATGAATACTTGTATCTTGACAAACCATATCAAATCACCAAGGAAGCCATCCAAGACGTTACCGAATTTCTCACACAAGGGGAAATTTCACCAAAGAAGGGTATAAAAAATGTTCTGGTTACCAAGCTCTATGAGGCCACTTTCAAGGGAAAGAGCCTTAACATTAGCAACATGACGAACCCCGGAGTGAAGTATTCCATGTACAAAGTCTATTACACAAACTAGGAGGGGTTTGTAATGGTCATTACCATCCATACTATATACTAGATGGTAGCTCAAGGGAAATATTTTGACCTCTGTGTGGTCCTCAAAATGGAGCTTCTTGAGAATGCCACTTAGACAAAATAATTAGGTTACAACTTCTGATATGGAGCCTTATTTTTATTAATTTTATGTTCTAAACCTCTTATCTCAATTCATTAGAAAGGTATGAGAGAAAATAAACTATTAGCAACACAAATCCAAGACTATATCAAAGGGTTTCTAGACAAACTAACTTATATTCAAGTATTCAATAGTTACTTCAAGATGTTTTAAAGGTAGATGCATGATAGGTGGATAATATCTCAAGAGATGGTATAGAAGCACATGGACTCCATAGTCTTCTTGGTGGAAAAATACTTCACCATGATAGAGGCAATCATGCCTCGAACTTCATGGATTCTACCTCTACCATACGAGATTCTGAATGTAGAGGTTGAATCCCATGTTGCTCAGTTGCTTAGCTTCCCAAAAGATCTCAAGGTAGAAAGACACATAATGAGAAAAGAATACATGGAGTCAATAGCTAAGGAGAAAGGTACCAAAAATGGGAAGGAGCAAGTAGAAGTACCTCAAAAATAAATAGAAGAACATAAAACAACCACCAAATCTACTCCTAAGAGATCTAGAAGACTCCAAACAAAAGCCCTATATATAATCTACTGACATTGGAAGCACCAAATCTCAAAAGAGGAAACTAGAGACAATATTAGAGAAAAATCCCCAAGAATAATTAACAAAAAATGCATTAATGTAGATGAGGGAAGAGAAGAAGAAATATAGAAAAACAACAAGTGAGAAGAGACATCAACCCCTAATAAAAAATTGAAGAGGAGCAAGAGGAAAAACTAGAGACTTCCTCTAGACTAGGGAGTCCCATAATCCCACTAACAAATGAAGATTAGATGTGCACTACACTATTTCAACACAATATTTTTAACAAGATATTATAGAACTACTAAAAATTCTTTTTGTTAACAAAAATATCACCGAAAAATCATTGATCAGGTATATGATGATGTATCACAACTCACTTTGGAGGATTTCATGAGTAAATTACCAAAGAAGATAACAACAACACTCAAAATACAAAAAAAAAAAGCAATAGGGGAAGTGAAGAAACTCTAGGAATTAGCCATCCATATGTAGCATCCTCTCTCATGGATCTAAAAAAGACTTATGAAATAATTACAAGCTAAGGAGCTCCAGTCTAAGCAACACTTAAGCAAACTCATGCTGGAGAAATCAAGAATAAGTGTAAGGATAAATCATAGAGGAAACTTATGAGGCCTATAAATAGATGTGAGAAGAAGAAATAAAACATGATTCACCTTCGATACAAACTCCTCCTCGCTAAACTAGAGCACCTTCACCTCCAATACCTTCTTTGATTTAACCGATCAAGGACTTCTTGGCCAAACAACAACACATATAGGCCATAAAATATTCACAATTTCTTTAGCTACCAATGGTCAATACATAGGTAAACATAGGGAGTATCTCACCATTGCATAAATTTCAAATTAGGAGAGATATTCCATCAAACAACTTGAGATGATATTTTGAAACATGTAGAGAGTTGAGAAAGTAGAGGAGATGGTCAAGGATATACAAGAGAAATTTCCTCAGTTGATGGAGGCCCCCTCTCAAAAACCTCTGACATAGCTAAAAATGTTGATAAATGAAATTCTACAATACCCTATCCTTTATAAAGATAAAATCAAATAGGAGGTACACGTAGAGTTCTAGAAGACTAAGATGGATGAGATCCAAAATAGATGTGCCACTATTTGGTCCCAACTAGAAACTCATTTAGGAATAATCAAATACACAATAGAGGAAATAAATTAGCTACTACCTACAATGGCCTACCATTGTAGCCTTGACCAAAGAACAGATGGATACTATCAAGGCACAAATCCTACATAGCTACTAGCAGTATGATGCCTTCAAAGACTTAGATTGAAGTATCCAGGAAAAGATAGAAGGCCTCCATGATCAATACCAATAGTTCTACAAGATTAAAGGGACAAGATCCAATAGTGGTTTCATCAGCTCAAAGATTCTATCAATCTATAATTAGCACACATATCTGGGATTATCTAAGAGACTCAATAATTATCCCAAAACATCCAAATCCCCACGACTATTTCAGAAGGGGAAAAGTAACTGGTACAACTCCACACTCACATCCATCAACTACAATTATCAAAGAAACAATGGTATGATCACCTTTTGATCCTCCAAACTACATATTTACATATCCTACTAGCTAATCAAATTTTACTTGAGGACACATCAATGATTTGAAGAGGGGATGATGTTAGCTGGAAACAACATACAAGCACTATTCTAAAGATATGTATTGTATAGGAGTGAATTTACACCCCATCTGTAAATTCCCCTTTTTTCCCTCTCCACTTTAGAAAACCAAGTTCAAAGGCTTAATTCCACCTAAGCCTATTGCTTGCATTCCACTTGGCACCTATTTTGAGTGTCGGTGGAGGCATTTATGTCGGGGACGCCTGCGCAGTGCGCAAACATCCACGTGGAGTGCTTACGTCCTTTGCAGATTCATGCAACTAAACCTGCAGAGGTGTTACACTTCTCATTGGGAGTCAAGTTGTAACGCCCCCTTTGGCCGACCGACCTGAATATGGTCATTTTTCTCTATTCCCCCTTCAAATTCATCCCTTCAACATGCCTTTCAACCTTCTAAGCATTCACTCCAATTCTTCACTCCATTCACAAGCTCACTTCACACTCTTACACTCACTCTCAAGCTCTCAAGCAACATACTAGCACCTCATTGCAACAAACACAACACTCCATCACATTGGTAGAACTGTTGGATGTTGTGGTTGTGTTGATGATATGTGGTTGTCATTGATGCAACATGATAAGCATTTGATGTATTGAAGGTTGTATATGTCGAGGATATTGAGAAAATTGTAAAAGAAAGTATTGTAGGTTCCTAGTGGAATTGTGAAGGTCATGAATGTGTCTTGTTCGTATATTGAAGATCAATTGTTGTGGACTAAAGGGTTTATTTTTGAGTGTATCTAGTCCATCCTACGAAAGTTTCAGAGGTCCGTGTGAAGATTTGTTCAAATTACAAAGTTCTGTGTTCTGGCAGTGTTTCTGTGGTCTCTGTCAGTGTTCTTGATTAAAATTGGTATAATTCTGGAAATTCTAGTTGCTACAAATGTTTCTTTGTTGTTTCTTGGTGCTCATGGATGCTTCTAGATCGTGCTCTATCTTTGTGGTACACCCACATTGATTAGTGTGCTCGTGGTTGAATATTTTTTCTCGGTATGTTCAGGTTTTCATGTTCTTGTCCAACATGATAGGTGTAATGTATTGTGGATCCTTGGAGATTAAAATTTGAATGTTTGGAGCACTTGAGGATATTGTTTTGGGTATTATCATGATATTAGCTGACGGTGTTTGATCCACATTGAAAATTTATTTGTAAATTTGGGTCGACATTGAAAATATGTTTTATACTTCTGGCCGACTAAGTTGTTGATGTAATCTCTTGTTGTGGATATATAAGAGTGATTGTTTCATCGGTGTAAAGTGTGATCATTGTGCTCCCATGTGTGTATGTGCGAATATCATTTGATTGCAGAGTAGAGTGTGAAGAAGATTGAGCGAAGTGTGAAGAAGTTTGAGTGAAGAGTGAAGAAGGTTTTTTTGTGCTTAACTAGAACTGTAATCAGGCTTGTGTAGAAGCTATTTTTTGAGTTCACATTTTGGATGGTTTTAATCTAAACCTTTCTTTGGATAGTGAGTCCTCTTTTTTATTTGAGCAGTGAGTTCTAGGTAGTGTGGTTGAATGCATGTGCATTCCCATTATATCTTTCTTTATACTTTTAACAGGGTATAATATTGTGGACTAACCTCCACCATGGTTTTTCCCCTAACAGGGCTTCCACTTAAAAAATATTGGTGTTCTTTGTGTTTTTGATGTGTTGAATGTTTATGGTTTGTTGTTTATTCATCAGATTTAAGATTGCATTAAATAAAGTTTGAAAATGTTTAAATATTCTGTGACAACTGATTCACCCCCCCCTCTCAGTTGTTTGTCCTTGTTTTGCCAACAATTGGTATTAGAGCAGGTTCCTCTAAAGAAGTTTAAAAGATTGAGTTGATCTGAGATGACATCATACAAGAAGGATAGTCCTAGATTTGATGGAACAAATTACTCATTGTGGAAATCTCAAATGGACTGTCATTTGAAGTGTATTGGTGAACCCTTTTGGAAAATTACAAAGAACCGATATGTTATTCCTCAGAATGGTCCTTCCACTACTGATGAGATTAAAGAGGCCGAGAATAATGTCAGGGCTATGGAAGCTTTGCTGAGTGCTTTAACATATTTGGAAATGACAAATGTGTTAGGTTTGAAGACAACTCATGAGATGTGGATGAAGCTGGAAACGTTGTATGAAGGAGATGTACATGTGAAGATGGTTAAGCTACAGAGTTTGAAAGGAAAGTATGAAAATTTGAAGATGGGTGAAGATGAAAATATTTCTTCCTTTATGCAAAGAGTAAATGAACTAGTGATGGGTATTAGATGTGTTGGTGGTACCCTGGATGAGGAAGAAATTGTGGCTAAAGTACTCAGATCATTGCCTCCTTCCTACAAAGAAAAGGCTCATGCTATTGAAGAAACTAGATCATTGACAAATGTGACAAGAGATACACTGATCGGTAAACTTGTTGCCTTTGAGTTGAGCGAATTTGGTGATTTTGTTCCTAAGACTGAAACTGAATTTAAGGCTACTGTATCTGGAAGAAACAAGCAAATATATGATTCGAGAGAGAGTTCTAGAAATAAATTCAAGTATGAGGAAGAAATGAAACAAATTGAAGATGAAGAAAGATAGGTAGAAGAGTTGGAAGCACTGATTGTGATGAAAGAAGGTAGAGGACAAGGTAGTATAAAGGAAAGCTTCCTATCAAATTTTTTCTTGTAGTAAAATATGTCATTTTGCATCAAGGTGTCCTGAAAGAGTTCCTAGATCTAAGCCTTACAAATCTAGATTCCAAAATAAATGTTACTTTGTTGAAGGTGTGACTGATGATGAGTTTGATAAAGATAATGGAAATGAAGATGATTGGGTTTTCATTGCTATCAAGTAAAATAGTCCTGTGGCTACTGAATCTGCTAAAGTTGAGAAATCTCTTGCAGCCCAAATTGAAGAAAAGGATGAGTGGGTCATTGACAACAGATGCTCATATCATATGACTAGTGACAAAAGAAAATTTGTAAGTCTAGAGAAGTATGACGGTGGGGTTGTAAGATTTGGAGATAACAATGCTTGTGTGATTCAGGGAAGAGGATCTATTTGTCTTGGTAGCGAGCATAACACTGATGATGTTCTTATGTTGAAGGCTTGAAGCACAACCTGTTGAGTGTTGGATAGATGGTGGAAAAAGGTTATGATCTTCAGTTCAAATATGGAAGATGTAGGATATATGTAAGTTCTAGAAATGTAATTGCCTTAGGAAAACAGACAAAAGGTAATATTTTTCTCTTGAATGCTGCCAGTGAAAGTTGCTTAATTGCTCAAGTAGATGAAATCTGGTTATGGCATAGAAAGTCATGTCATGTGAATTTTGATAACATTGTCAAAATAAGTTCCACTCAAGAAGTAAGAGATCTACCTAAGCTAGTGAAGCCTGCTAGCACAATTTACAAAGAGTGTCGGATGGGGAAATAGACTAGAGTTTCTTTTTAGAGCAAACAACATCATTCAAATGGATTGTTGGAGCTGGTACATACTGATCTATGTGGTCCTTCTAGAGTCAGAAGTCTCCATCGTGAAAGGTACTTCATGCTACTTATTAATGATTATTCTAGAATGATATGGGTTGCTTTCTTAAGAGAAAAATGTGAAGCATTAGAAATTTTCAAAAGCTTCAAAGCTATGGTGAAAAATGAGAAAGTTCTGACAATCAAATGCTTAAGGTTAGACAGAGGTGGTGAGTTCACCTTTAGGGAGTTTAATTCTTTCTGTGAAGAGCATGGAATCATAAGACAGTTATTTGCTCCATGAACCCCTCAACAAAATGGTGTTGCAGAGAGGAAGAACAAAACAATTCTGGATGTTGCTAGAACAATGATGATTGAAGGAAATGTGCCTCACATCTACTGGAGTGAAGCTGTAAGCACTACTGTGTACACATTAAACTGGGTAAATGTAAATGGTAATTCTGGTAAGACTCCTTTTGAACTATGGTTTGGTTATAAGCATATTGTCAAATATTTCAAGATCTTTGGAAGCAAGTGTTAGATCAAGAGAGATGGTGATATAGGCAAGTTTGATGCAAGAAGTGATGAAGGAATCTTTCTAGGTTACTCTACTAGAAGCAAGGCCTACCAGTGCTATAACAGAAGACTGAGGAAAATGGTTGAGTGCAAATGTCAGAGTTGATAAGGATTCTGCTAAACCATCTAGATATTGTGGATATGATTTAGATGAAGACAATACAAACAAAGGGAAGCATGTTTAGACACAAAATAAACTTCAAATTGTACCATATGTTTCGGTAAGACAACTTCAATTTGTTCTGATAAATCAAGATAGTCAGGAAGCAGAGACAAGTACAAGTACAAAAGAAAGAATAGAAGAATCAGAAGTTCGAGAAAATCCTAAAACTCTGAGGTATGTAAAGCTAAATCATTCTAAAAATCAAATTATAGGAGATAAGAATAAAGGAGTGCAAACTAGAAGAAAGATTGTAGAAGAGTATTGCCTGATTTCCAAGATTGAACCTAAAGATGTCAAAGAAGCCTACAATGATGAACACTAGATGGAAGCTATGAGGGAAGAACTGATGCAAATTGAAAAGAATGATACATGGATACTTGTTCCCAGACTAAAAGATAAAAATGTAATTGGTACTAAATGGGTCTTTCAGAATAAGCTAAAGGAACAAGGTGAAGTGGTCTGGAATAAAGAAAGAATGGTATGCAAAAGGTATTCACAAATGGAAGGTATTGATTTTGAAAAAAATTTGCCCCTGTTGCTAGAATTGAAGCCATAAGGTTATTTCTTGCTTATGCTGCATACAAGAACTATAAAGTCTATCAAATGGATGTGAAGTTAGCTTTTCTAAATGGTGAGCTAGAAGAAGAAGTATATATTGAACAACCTGATGGATTTCATCTGACTGACAAAGAAGACATGGTTTGTCGATTGGAGAAATCTTTGTATGGACTCAAACAAGCCCCCAGAGCCTGGTATGCTAGATTAGACAAATACTTACTAAAGCTTGGATTCAATAAAGATACTGCTAACAATACTTATATTTCAAATTGGATCATGATAAAGAATTAATTATTGAGGTCTTTGTTGATGACATTATTTTAGGAGGAGATGATAATCTATGTATGAGATTTGCTGATGAAATGAAGAGTGAATTTGAGATGAGTATGATTGGAGAGATGAAGTTCTTTCTAGGATTGCAAGTTACTCGGTTAGACAAGGGGATATTCATATCTCAATCCAAATATGTGAAAGAGCTGCTAAAGAAGTTTGGCATGGATGATTCAAAGCTTGTTGGCACTCCCATGGTAACTAGAAGTAAGTTGACATAGAATGATGATTCTCCTAAGGAAAATCAAACAAGATACATATCAATGATTGGTGGATTTCTCTACTTAACTTAGACTAGACCAGACATTACGAATGTTGTATGTATGGTTGCTAGATTTCTGGCTGATCCAAAAGAATCTCATGTGACTGTTGTTAAGATAATCTTCAGGTATTTGAAATGAACAATTAATTTTGGGCTTTGGTATCCTAAGGATGATGATCTTACTTTGAATGCATATACTGATGCGGATTGGGCGGGAGATGTAGATGATAGAAAGAGTACTAGTGGTGGTGCTTTCTTCCTAGGGAAGAAGTTGGTGTCTTGGTTGAGCAAAAAACAAAATTCCATTTCTCTATCTACTACTAAGGCAGAGTATATTGCTGTTGCAAATAACTATACTCAACTGATGTGGATGAAATAGATGCTGAAAGATATCAGAGTAGTATATGATGAACCTATTGCCATATACTGTGATAACTCAAGTGCAATTAGCATATCAAAGAATCCAGTGCTACACTCTAAGACCAAACATATATCAATCAAGTTTCACTTTCTGAGGGAGAAAGTGAGTGAAAAAGAAGTCAGACTAGAGTATGTGCCTACTAAAGAACAAATTGCAGATATTTTCACTAAGCCATTGCCGAAGGATACTTTTGAGTATCTTAGAGGGATGCTAGGGGTGATTACCCCTCTTGATATGAACTAGGATGCATTAATTTGCATCAATCCGTGCATTTCATGATCATATTCTGATCCAGATTGATGTTTTTGTGGCTGCTACTCAGGGGGAGTAGTCAGATGTACAGATATGTGGTTCATAGCTTATATGTGGAAAGATAATGTTTATCTTTTCCATTAATGTCAAAGGGGGAGAAGAGTCATGTGAAAAACTGCTGCCTATCTAGAGTAAAAAATCTTGTGGGGAGAAGGTCTTGCAAAAGAAGTCAAGGAAGAAGAGTCAGAATCTAAGGAGTAAGTGTTGATTGAGAGTTGGGTAGATGGTGTTTTTCACATCATGTGTTGCCATCAATGCTAAAGGGGGAAATTTTTGGATGTTGTGGTTGTGTTTTGATACGTGGTTGTCATTGATGTCAACACTATTAGCATTTGATGTATTGAAGGCTGTATATGTCGAGGTTATTGAGAAAATTGTAAAATAAAGTATTGCAGGTTCCAGTGGAACTGCGAAGGTCATGAAGGTGTCTTGTTTTGCACATTGAAGATCAATTGTTGTGGACTAAAGGGTTTATTTTTTAGTGTATCTAGTCCATCCTCCGGAAGTTTCAGAGGTCTGCATGAAGATTTGTTCAAAGTACAAAGTTTTGTGTTTTGACAGTGTTTCTGTGGTCTTTGTCAGTGTTCTTGATTAAAGTTGGTATAATTCTGGTAATTCTAGTTGTTGTAGATGTTTCTCTATTGTTTCTTGGTGCTCATGGATGTTTCTAGATCGTGCTTTATCTTTGTGGTATGTCCAGATTGATCGGTGTGCTCATGGTTGAAGATTTTTTCTTGGCATGTTCATGTTTTCATGTTCTTGGCCACATGATAGGTGTAACATGTTGTGGGTCCTTGGAGATTAAAATTTCAATGTTTGGTGCACTCGAGGATATTGTTTTGGGTCTTATCATGATATTAGTTGATGGTGTTTGATCCACATTGAAAATTTATTTGTAAATTTGGGCCGACATTGAAAATATGTTTTATAATTCTGACCGACCAAGTTGTTGATGTAATAAGAGTGATTGTTTCATCAGTGTAAAGTGTGCTCGGTGTGCTCCCATGTGTGTTTGTGTGAATATAATTCGATTGCAAAGCAGAGTGTGAAGAAGATTGAGCAAAGTGTGAAGAAGATTGAGCAAAGTGTGAAGAAGTTTGAGCAAAGAGTGAAGAAGGATTTTTTGTGCTTAACTAGAACTATAATCAAGCTTGTCTAGAGCTATTTTTTGAGTTCACATTTTGGATGGTTTTAATCCAAACCTTTCTTTGGATAGTGAGTCCTCTTTTGTATTTGAGTAGTGAGCTCTAGGTAGTGTGCCTGAATGCATGTGCATTCCCATTATATATTTCTTTATACTTTTAATAGGGTATAATATTGTGGACTAACCTCCACCACAGTTTTTCCCCCTAACAGGGTTGCCACGTAAAAAATCTTGGTGTTCTCTATTCTGATGTGTTGAATGTTTATGGTTTATTATTTATTCATCAGATCTAAGATTGAGTTAAATAAATTTTGAAAAGGTTTAAATATTCTATGACAACTGATTCACCCCCCCTCTCAATTGTTTGTCCTTGTTTTTCCAACAAGAACAAGTTGGGAACAAAACACCATTGTGGAAAAGGCTCGAGTACTCTCATTTTCTCCCCCAAGCAACCTTGAGTGCTCTTGGCAGAGGTGGTAAGCTTCCCTTCCTTTCCTTTTATCACTTGGTTGAGTTAGCACTTTACTATTTTGTAGTGCTTTTGTGCTTTTCATTATATTGATTTCTTTATCTCATTTCCTTGGCTATCTATGGTGGTGGAAACACCTAAATGAGGGTCTGATTGAGGTAGGACCCTATACAACCACCCAAAATTTTCTCTCTTTTTGTATGTAGGTGGACGTGCTTTTGAAGAGCTAGCTGGCAACCTAATTTCTTGGTGATATCATTCTTGCCCTTTTCACTCTTGTATTTCTACTTTATAATATCAGAGAATACTTTATTTACTTAATTATATAATTTTGGCCCTTTAGTTAGTTAGTTGGGTCATTAACCCATTTTGATAGGTTCAACCTTGTCTCTTCTATTGTTTGGTCATACAAACACTAATGCACTTTAGAGACGCCAGTGTGCCGCGTTGTCGTCCAAAGACCACGCTCTTGTCCTTGGGCAGAGAGTTCCCTGAGGTGTACTGTTGAACCTGAATACTGGCTCGCCTAGCCTCTTCTCGAAACTCAGGATTGCAGAGTAGTTGTAGGAATCTATAGTCCCCATCATTCTCACCCTCATACCCTAAACATCACATTTAGTTTAGGTAAGTTAGGGTAGCTTTCCACATCTTGGCCCTCTGTGACCTGGGGCCTTGCACGTGGAGGTCCCCCTACCTTACATTTTGGTGAACATGATGTGAACCAACATCTGTTCATTTTTCGGTGTTAAGACTTCCCTCGAGTACTTTGTGATTATGGTGTTCTTGAGTGTTATGAAGGTTTATGAGCATCACAACCCAATCCACAACTTCTGGGTATATCATTAGGAGAAGTGTACGACACCTTCGATGGAAAGGACGAAGGTCTCTATTGGGTTATGTACAAGATTTTTCTCTAATCCTGCTTGTTAGTGTAGCCATGTAGGAGAAATTTTCAGGGAACAAGATGGGGTTCGTTGACAAAACCGATCATGTTCCCACTCCCACTACGTCTCCTATGCCATCATTAGTGGACGAGAATGATGTCGTTCAGATCCCTGCAGAATATGCATCCACCCTTGCTAGAGGACTAGGTGACTTAGAAAACCACTTAGAAAGAAATCTGAAGATGGGCAGGGCTGCTCGGGTTGTTAGTGAGTTGAAACACATGATGGATAAAGATTGAATAGGCATAGAAATTTTGACTAGCCTCCTCAGTCTCATGAAAGTGTGCACTCCTTTGAGCAACCCTATTTTTGCACAAGGAGTCACTTTCGAAGAACATGAAGGATAGTTAGGAGTATCAATGCCTTTGACTTCTTTTTATATGGCCGATGCGGTCCCTTCTATTAGTATCCCTTCAGCCTTTGGATAACCTGAAACTATCAAAGTGAATAGGGTCCCCTTGGGCTTTAGCTTCACCCCTCTTGTCGCCTCTAGTGGTGGAGGATTTGGTGGGTTGAGTGGTGGGGGATTTGGTAGTGGTAGTGGATTCGACAATGGAGGTGGTGCTAGTGAAGATGGCTTCGGTGAAGGTCATGGTGGTGGTTCCAGAAAAGGCCCTACTGGCGGTGATGGCTCTAGTTGAAGTCACACCGGTGGCGGCTCTGGAGGCATCCTTGGTGGTGGTTCTAGGGGAGGTTCCTTTGGCCCTCTATCTTCTAATGACCCTATTTTGAATACCCTTATTCAAAATATGGGTAAGATGTAGAGCCAATTAGCGAGTCTTTCCCAAGCCTCTGCCTAGCCTATCTTCAACCCTTTTTCTGATATAGCCCATTGTCAGTCACAATCTTGAATACTCCTTTCCCCTAGGGAATGGAGATACCTAAATTTGAGAAGTATGGAAAAAAAGGAGATCCACAGACACATGTGTCTGCCTTTAACACCTTGTGCACAAATTTTTCCATCACAACATGTTGATGGCCAAGCTATTTCCCTAATCTCTCAAGGACATAGTGCTCGAGTGGTATTGTTCCTTGCCTGATAACTCCATTTTCTCATTCAACCAATTTGTTAATCAGTTCCTTAGACAATTTCAAGCAAACATCAGGCTGAAGATGACCTTTTTGGATCTCGTCTGATGTAAACAAGGAGATAATGAAAAAATTACTGATTTCATATCACGCTACCAAGCGCTCCTCTCATAGATCTCATACCAGCTGCCTGATTCTGATGTGTAGAAGGTATTCATAGGCAACTTACAAAGGCCTTGGCAAGAAAAGTTCGTTGTTATGAAATACCCTTCTTTTATGCACTTGTGTGTGGCATTACGAGAATACCAGTAGATAGTCGTTCAGTTTGGGGGTTCCTCCTCGCCCTCCCATTCTGAGGGAAAATCCATTGTATCGATATCTAGGAAAAGAAAGATGGTTACAAATGTAGTTGCCGCTGCTGAAAAAAATAGCCTCAAGAATAACTAAAAATTCACAAAGTTATTAGAATCTTATTCTTCTATCTTACAAAAGCTATTGAAGGATAAGATCATAACTTTTCCAACTCTGAAGCCTATTAAAGATCCTTACTCTAATTGGTATGATGGAAGCACTTATTGTCAGTATGATCAGGTTAATGGACATGATATCGAATGCTGCATGTGCCTGCTTCATGAGATACAAGACCGCATCAAGGATGATAGCATTCGTCTCGATGGGAATAAACAAAATGCTAACAAATCAGTGGCGAAAGCTAATAGTGAATTGCAGATATACAAAGATCCATTTTCGTCACATTTTGCTAACATGATTATAGATCCCACTAATTTTGTTACTCAACCCGCGCCCTATGTCAACATGGTCATGGTGACTTCCACTGCCTTACCTGCACCCGTTCACCAGACATTACGTTCACATCACAGGATCTGCCCTTGAACAATAAATGCTCGCCTCTCTACATTCTCGCTCACGTCAATGGTAACATTGTGACAAGAGTCTTGGTAAACCTCGTGAGCCACGTGAATGTTATCACAAAAGAAACGTTAGTATTAAATTCATTACAAAAGTTAAATTATGAAGAAACAAAATCTACCATCTGTATGCACGATGGTATGAGTCTTAAACCTTATGGATCGATAACCTTGTCCGTCCTAGTTGGACCCATAAGTGTTGACACAGTTTTCGATGTTATCCCGGAGTCAGACCTATTTAGAGTGAAGCTAGGAATTCCTTGGCTAGCTTCCATGAATGGGATCACCTCTGTTATTCACAAATGTTTAAAGTTTTCCCATGAAGGTGTCGTGCATGTAGTGCATGACACCGGATATCAACCCTTGGTGTCCTATGGTGGATACTCATTGGATCATTTTTGGCCCTCCCTAGTTGGTCTGCTTCCTCCAATAACATACCTACTTTACAAGAATTATGTAAAGTATAAGACTAGGGGCAAGGGATAGCCAAAACTGACCCTTCTTACTGTGCAACAATCACTTGCCTCCTCCTCCCTAAAGGAGAAAGAGAAGGCAACATCGACTGCTCCCCCTTCTCCAAAGAAAGAGGAGAAGCTTGTGTCAACTCCCTCTCCTTCTCATAAAGGAAAGGAGAAGGTGACTTTTCCCTGGACTGCCTCATCCTCTCCGCCTTCCTGGGAAGACTACTGGATGAGTAGGCCTGGTAGCTACCTGCTAAGTCTAATGATTCCTCCTTGGCGTAGGCCCAAGCTCAGAATCACAAATATTCCTAATGAATACCCCAGACCATGGTACTACTTATATGGTTGAAAGAAAGGTTCTTGAAGGGAATTCAATTTTCAGCCTCCTACCACTCCTACTCCCAAGGCAGTGAGTAGGAAGAGGCCCACTGCCGAGGCTCTTGAGCTAAATCCTCCCGCTGTCCCGCGACCTGTTTCTCCTGCTCGCATTCAGGAATCTGTTCCTCCGCCATAAACGGTCGTAGTGGATGTTCCTATGGTTGAGTAGGAGCCTTCTACTCCTTCACAGCCTCTATCCTCTGGCTTCAAGAGCTAAAGAAATTTCCTTGCACACGAGCATAAGCATCGGCGAAAGGCCCTCTTAGCTAAGCAGGCCACCTCCCAAAGGAAGGAGGAAGAGATGACCGCCCCTACTTCGGGACCTCCTACTATGTCACCCTCTTCCCTCCCTTCTGCTTCTCTCTAGTCTAGTCCCACGCTACTTCTAGCTTTTGCTGTGAGTGTAAATGCACCTAACCCCAAGGGGGTACAGGTGTTCAATTGCTCCTTTGGTGGAGCCACCTTTGTTGATATCCGTTCCGGATATCCAGCCTTTCCCAAATTCCATAGATATGATTAATACCTTGGTTGTATCCTCTGTGGTCCTTTCCTCCTCTTCCTCTACCCTCTAGCATCGTCTGTGGGGAGTTCATCTCCTCTGATGAAGAAGGAGGTGGAGAGTGGTCCTTCTAGCAATGAAGGACATAAGAGGAGCACACCTTCTTCACAAGGTGGTCCTGTGCTGACTTGTTCTATCCTCGTGATAGAACCAATCCTAGCTTCCCCTAAGTTTGTCACAACTCCTGAGTCACTCGGTGAGCCCAATGGTGAATCTCAGGCTCAGCCTACCCCATCCATCGAAGTTAAACACGATGCTCCTGTGGGGTGCATGTTTAACTCTGTGGATGAACTTTCGGCCTTGTCGGTGATCTTTGCGAAATCGCTGACCTTGACTCCACAAGAGCTTGGTGGAGAGGACCTCGAGGGGTCCTCTTCCTTAGCCCTTGTTGTAGGAGGGCCGGACACCCCTCCTCTTAACATCCCACCATTGTAGGCTCTTCCTCCTTCCCCCTACGATGATTTAGAGTTTGAAGCGGATGACCTCTTGGCTGATCAATGTTAGGAGGAGGCCTCCTCTTGATCTTGTGTGTGTGTGTGTTCCCCTGTGATCATGTTATGTGTGCTTGGATGACCCTCATCACCCCTGTTGGTGCTTGGATACATGCATGGTTTTTGTGTCGTAAACCTTCTTCTATTTGTATCATCATTCTTCCATGTTTGTGCTTGATTTTTGATAAATTGGGGATGATGCAAAGCGTTGGGGGCAATTAGACTTCCCTTCCATGTTGACCCAATTTTTAAATTTTTAATTTGTCTTCTTTTGCATTCTTCACATGGCCTGATATAGTAGGGGGTTGATGACAGTTCATTTATATACTATTACTATACATATCTATATATATTTATGAGCAATTCTAACCCTGAAATATCAGGCTACCCCTATGCCCTTTGTGTTTTCTTTCTTTTTTCTTTTTCTTTATCTTTCTCTCTTCTTCACTTGAGTTGTTCCTCTCATGTGTGACAATGAACTTTCTTTAACATTTCAATTTTTAGAAAATGCATTCATTGTCAACGAATCTTTTCTCGAGAATCCTCACAAACTTTTCTTAGAAATTGCATTCTCAACTTAGAACCCTAACGAAATGTGTTTCCTTCATCATGGGTTCGTAAAGAAAGGACTTAAATGTTCCTCTAAAGTGGGAACAACTTTGACCCTCCCCTCAATGCGGGCATATTCTTCCTTTCAAATTCCTTGATGAAATGAACATCTTTCAAAAGGATTCCTTGATGAAGGATCAATTTGAGAAAGAGAACACCTACTTCCAAACTGTGTGTCCCTTGAGTGGACCCTCTCTTTATAGTGGGCTCCCAAGGGACCCCTTCAAAAGTTTTCAAAACTATCAATAGTTTGTGCAACTGTCTGCTCACTTGCCTATGTGGTTGCTTCCTGACTACTAAGTTCACTTTCTCGGGTTTCCTCCATGTGAGAGATCTTGGGGGATACCTCCCTGTAGGACTGAGAGCTTGCGGGGTGCTTTCCTTTGAGCTTCCTCCATGTGAAATATCTTGGGGGTGTCTCCCCTATAGGACTGAGAGCCTGTAGGGCACTTTCTTGGGTTTCCTCCATGTGAGAGATCTTGGGGGTTACCTTCCCTATAGGACTGAGAACCTATAGGGAACTTCCTTGGGTGTTCTTCATGCTTGAGTTCATGGAGAATACCTTCCCTATGGAACTGAGAGCCTGTAGGGTGCTTCCTTTGGGTCTCCTCCATGCTAGAGTCTTTGGGGGACACCTTCCTTACAGGACCGAGAACCTGTAAGGAACTTTCTCTTTTCAACTTCATAGTTCCAAGCAGTTATGGAGTCCTTCACTTGCCCTAACCTTTAGGTACACCAGACCGAGCACTGCTTCCTCGACGGTTCAGGTATACATCTCTAACCTTACACTCTTCTTGATCTACTTTACCGAGCACTCATCAGTATTCGTGCTCGCTAAAGTGGGGGAAAATTGTATAGGAGTGAATTTATACCCCATGTGTAAATCCCCCTTTTTTCCCTCTCCACTTTAGAAAACCAAGTTTGAAGGCTTAATTCCACCTAAGCCCACTGCTTGCATTCCACTTGGAACCTTTTTTGAGTGTCTGTGGAGAAATTTCTATCGAGGATGCCTGTGCATCACACAAACATCCACGTGATGTGCTTACATCCCTAGCAGATTCCTACAGCTGAACCTACAGAGGCGTTACACTTCTCATTGGGAGTCAAGTTGTAACTCCCCCTTCGGCCGACCGACTCAAATATGGTTATTTTTCTCCATTCCTCCTTCAAATTCATCCCTTCAACATGCCTTTCAACCTCCTAAGCATTCAATCCAACTCTTCACTCCATTCACAAGATCACTTCACACTCTTGCACTCACTCTCAAGCTCTCAAGCAGCATACTAGCACCTCATTGTAGCAAACACAACTCTCCATCACATTGGTAGAAAAAGTTGGGAACGAAACACCATTGCAACAGAGGCTTGAGTACTCTCATTTTCTCCTCGAAGCCTCCTTGAGTGCTCTTGGTGGAGGTGGTAAGCTTACCTTCCTTTCCTTCTATCACTTGGTTGAGTTAGCACTTTACTATTTTGTAGTTCTTTTGTGTTTTCATTATATTGCTTTCTGTATCTCGTTTCCTTGGTTGTCCATGGAGGTGGAAACACCTAAATAGGGGTCTGACTGAGGAAGCCCCTATATAGCCACCCAACATTTTCTCTTTTTGTGTGTAGGTGGACGTGCTTTTGAAGAGCTAGTTGGTGACCAAATTTCTTGGTGAGATCATTCTTTCCCTTTTCACTCTTGCATTTTTGCTTTATAATATCAGAGAATACTTTATTTACTTAATTATATCATTTTGGCCCTTTAGTTAGTTAGCTAGACCGTTAGCCTATTTTTATAGGTTTGACCTTGTTTCTTCTATTGTCTTTCTGTACGGACGCCATCACACTTTAGAGATGCCAACATGTCGCGCTGTCATCTAAAGACCACGCTCCCATCCTCAGACAGAGAGCTCCCTGAGGCGTAGTGTTGAACTTGAAAACTAGCTCGCCTAGCCCCTCCTTGAAACTCAGGATTGCAGAGTAGTTGTAGGACTCTATTTTCCTCATCATTCTCACCCTCACACCCTAAACATCACATTTAGCTAAGGTAAGTTAGGGAAGCTTTCCGCATCTTGGCCCTCCATGACCTAGGGCCTTGCACGTGGAGGTCCCCCTACCTTACATGTAGTAACTAACCAAAAAGAATATTTCAAAATATAAAATTAAGAAAATATAATGTAAGTTAGGGATACTATGCAAGGGCCATGTCCCATGTTGTATATATAAGTAGGTAAGAAGATCTATTCACCAAAAGGAAGGAATGTAAGTAGAAAGAATACACTAGTCACCTATAATGGAGATATAAGGAATGTAACAAATGATTCTTGGGATAATGAATATAGGGCATTCTAACTTTTGATTTATCTTGTTTGTGCATACTATTTTATTCTAATTTACAACCAATATTGGATCTAGAATAGTTTATTATGTCACCTCAATAGAACCTACTCTGAGGTCATAGATTACAACCAACATAGATCTTTTGGGAATAGAACTTCGATGCGTATCTCTTAGATTTCTTGCTAACAATATTCTAAAATTTTCACTTTGTTTATGAGACAACATTGCACCACACATAGATCTACATCACACATTGGTGTTTGAGGCATAATTGAAAAATGAACTCTAATGTGTTAGCAAGATGCTAGCACACCCATTAGACGTTGTCATGCCGATCGAATGCTAGCATTGCTCATGGTTTTTCTATAGCTATAAACACAATAAAATGAAAAGCTAGGGGGAAAGTTTCCTCATACCTCATCTAGTGGCTCACCCCTCTCCATGATGGGCTATAAATACTCAATCCTTGGAAGCCGTAAGTCTCATTTGTGAGGAATTTTGTTGAAAAATCTCTCTCAAATTTTTTTTTTCCTTGTAGTGAATAGTGAAAATGACCTTCCATGGTGGGCCCACACTAGGTGTATATAGGCAATTTTTTTCCCATTTTTCATGGAAAAATTGCCCTTTCAAACCTTCATATTTTTAATACCTCATTGGGGGAAAAAATAGGAGGGGGAATATACTCCCTTTTTAATTAAAATTTTCTTTTGGTTCACTAAAAATCTTCTTAAGCATTCTTCTTTCTGTGGTAGTTTCTTCTATTTTTGAAATTGGCCCATTTCTAAGTTTTGTAGAATCAAATTTCATGTTAGACACTTAGTATCTCATTGAGTTCAAACATTGGGGGCATCGTTAGTATCTACCTACTCAACCTTTGCAGCCTCTACAATATCCTTTTTTACAAAATTGTCAAAATTTCAAAATTAACATTTATGTCTTCTTAGCTACTTTAGTGTAACCATTTTTTCCCAAAAATAAGCTCACTAAAGTAGGGGGAAAATGTAGTCTCATAAATTTCACCCAATCATAATTTCACACTGATGCATTTAGGCCCACCTCATTTATGGTAAAAACCTATATCAAAATGTCATGATTCTGACTTCATAGGTGACAACGATGAAGCACTAGCAACTTAAATTCCCAACTTGTGTAAAGTTTTGGTAAGATACTTGTGTGACGTGTAGATGTCTCCACAACATGCATGTGTAGGCTCCTCTTTCCCATGGAACATAAAAAAACTCTATTTTAACTCACATTTACACAATGTTTTGATCTCTCTATTTCTCTCATGCTCTCTCACTCACATAGCAAAGCTTTGCCAAAATACTCTCTCAAGCAATAGTCAAGGATTTTCTTAAATGTGAATCCATCACATCTATCAATCCAAGAGGGGAGCCATAGGATGTTGGTAATGCTCTATTTTTATCTTATTTTTCCTATTTGATCTTGATATTCGTGATAGGGATTCTCCTCCTTGTGTAGTTTGTTTCTATCATATGTCTTTTATATTTGTGATAGGGGTTATCCTCATTTATGAGGTTTGTTTCTATCACACGTCTTTTGATTTATACATTTTTATCCATCTCAATCCTATCTAGTTGTTTTCAAAGGTGGCAACACCAAAATAAGGGTTTGGTTGAGGCAAGCCTCAAAAAATCCCCTAACATTTTTCCCATTTTGTTTGTGTGTAAATGAACAGGTTTAACAAGTTGTACATTTCAGATTTTGGATTCATACTGTTTGTTTTATCAAAGATGATAGTGTAGGGCACATACGTCCTTGTAACATGTTGTTGTATGTGCTTGACAACTAATCCTCTTAAGGGTATAATATATAGTTTATGTAATTTCTATTTATGTGTATTAGAGATTTTAGTTTTATAATTTGTTCTTGTAATTAAGTAGTTTTAGTATTCTTCCTTATTTAAATATTAGTGTGAACTTGTTTAAATCGTGCAAGAATTCTTTTATTATATATCTCATTACCCAAGCTTTGACCTTTGAGGTAATTGAGGGTTGTTTTATCCTTAAGACCCCATCATCTTGAGGGTAGCAAATTCCCCCTTTACAAGGTGTCTTAGGCACCAAAATCTATGTTACTCGATAGCATAAAGACACACATTGTGTCATTAGGAATGTGATTTCCATAGCTACACTCATGTTTGAAATAGTGTAGGGAATGAAAGTGCGTTAGTAAGTGCCTCAACACATATTATTGTGTTTATCATATTATATTATATGTCTAACCTTGTTAAGTTACTAGTTGAGGTTGTCTTGGTGGGTTTTAGGAGTTTCTCCTTGGCTATCTTGTGGTATTCTTAGATTAAGGCTAGAAGAAGATACAATTTTGGTTCTAGGAATTGGTTGTCTTGTGTATTTTTTGTGGGAGTGCTTAGTGTTTGAGCCTTGCAGTGGTTGTTGGTAATCTTTTTTATCATGATTACATGATCTTGTTGGGTTTTTTAACCCTTAGTTGGATCATAGTTGAGCATCATGATAGTAAAAACATAAGTTTTAATCCTATTATTGGTGTTTAGTTCCTTCCTTGGTGATTGTGATGTGATTTTTAGAGTTGCTAAGCCTCAATGTTTGGAGTTCTTGTGCTTTTTTAGAGGTAGTTTCCTAGATTCTTTCCTCTAATTAACCCTATGTTCCTAGTTTCATGTTGAGAAAATAGTGTGCTTAGTAAATCCTTACTTTTTCCCAAGTGGTACCTAAGGGAGAACCACATGATGAGTGCCATAGTCAAAAGTGAGGTATGTTCTTGGTGAGCATGGAGGTTGTTGGTATTTTTCTCGCCGAACCTTGGAAACCCTCTAAAGGACAAATGAATCTTATACTCAAGTATTTCAAGATTAGGGGCCAATGAATGAGAGATGGATTTAACACTTTTCTCTCCTACACTTCAAGCTCTACAGGACCTAGGTGGGTATCCCTATATAAAACTAGATATGAATATTCAACTTATGTTGCAACATAGTGTAAAGAAGATAAGATTTATAAAATACAACAAGGATGTGTATGGTTGCATCAAAGATGGTACACCCCTTGTTCTCATTTCATTATAGATATGAATAACGAACATAAAGAAAATCTAAACTAATAAAGCAGGGAAATGGTTTTTTATTTCAAAAATTGTTTCCAAGGATGGGAGAGGGAAACTATGTAAGACCAATGCTTGCCTTGGGCTACATAGTCATATGTTAATAATTTTATGATGACAAAAATAAACATATTTTAGGGGTATTTTGAATATACTATCACCTTGTGATAACTTGACCTACACAAGCCTACTATGTTACTCTACTTACAAATCCATCTAAAATAATAATATCTTCACTAATTCTACAAGCATTTATATCACTCCTTGAATGACTAGAAAATGGAAAAATAGCTCAAACAACAAATGTGTTTAAAGAACTTGAAATAACCTTATTATTTAGATTCAAAAGATATTACATTCTAGAGCTGGAGACAATAGCATAACAATATAATTCATATATACCACAATTCAAGATACAGAGGTGTTGTCAAGTAATGACTAATAAACATAGGCCTTCACCATTGGCATTCAAACAGCCAAAAATTTAAAACTCTTACAAAAAAATAAAACTTGCCTTTATATTTTAGGCACAACTAAAAAACATGACTAGCCACAAATCGTAACCCAACTAGGGTTTACCCAAGGTTACAAAATATCTGCTCAAGAGAAAAATATTGCTAGATATGAGAAGAAATCTATCATAAATGACCTTGAAATCCATGCGAGGCCCTCGCACAAGCAATAAATAAAACCCACAAAATCAACAAGTCATGGCAAGGAAGAGATCTTTGACAAAGGATGCCTGCCACCCATAAAGAGTCATGGGAAACACGTCATCCCAATGGGAGTTGGTACAATCAACATTAAATACCATCCTTTTCCTCCCAAAGATCAAATCAAGTCACCAAAAGAGTCACTGCAACATTAATGGTGTTTACAACAAAAAACATGTAAAATCATAGCATGGCAGAATTTTTGATCCCAAAATAATTGTTGGATTAACATTAAATGGTCTGCTAGGCTGAAAAACTATCCCTATTAGACATTAGGATTCAAGCCTTCTTCATAGTTCATGCTATTTATTAGTATCAACATTGGGCTTTAAATAATTGGCATCAAGCCTACTAGATATCACCTTCCATAAGGCTAAGGCAAAGGGTAAGAGGAAGGAGTGAATCCTAACATTCAAAGGTAGGTCGTTGGGGGTCAGATAAAGGGCTTAATTCCTAATAAAAGGAAGTAATAGGAAAGAAGGAAACTCGACACCAAAAAGTATGAAAAATAGACCTAGTTGAATTTTGAAGGAAAGAGATTTAGGGATTGGGGGGTGAGAGAAAGGGTTACCCCTTAACATAACAATGTTAAGAGGTAGAGGATATGGTTGATCCCCAATCCCTAAAAGATCGAAACTTATTCAATTTTCAACTTTTAAAAGAGGGATCAAAAAAAGGTGGTTGAGCGAATGGCCTAATGCTTAAGATGAAAAGGAGGAAAGAGGAAGAAGTAAGGAGAAAACCTAATCCCCGATCCTCAAAAGGTAGACACTTAGTCGAATTTCAACAAAAGTGATCAAGAATCAGGGGTTAGGTAGAATGATTATATCTTACCTTATTAAGGTAAGAGGTAAAGAGGAATCTTGATCCTCAATCCCCAAAAGATTGATAAATAGTCAAATTTTCAAAGAAAGGGATCAGGAGTTGACAAGAGGGGAGGAAAAGAATGCAACAGAGGGTAAGGGTTAAGATCAATGGGAAAAACCTAAAATTTCTAGGAAAGAGATGGAAAGAAAGGGAGAAGAAGGAGATAAAGAGTGAAAGAGGAAGTATACAAGGAAGCATGGAAGTGAAAACTCAAAAATCCAAAACCACAACACTTACCCAATTTTGGGGTTTCATAACACTACAAACAAATCCCTGTGATTTGCTCCATTTTTTGCTTCCACCCATTGTTTTAATGTATTTTTTGCCAATTTTTTGAAAACGTCGGTGCTATTTATTGGGATGGCGCTATTTTTGGTGTTTATTTGCACTGATCAGGACAAGTCGACACTAATTAAGGCGCTAAGTTAGCACCGATATTAGCTCCGAGTGTGGAACTGCCATGAGTGTCGCCTTTGGCTCCGAGTTTAGCTTTGAGTTTAGCATCACTTTTAGCTCCGACTTTAGCTTTGAGTTTAGCTTTGGGTTTAGCATCAGTTTAGACACCTCTATGTCAAAGAGACTTATTTATATGTCTCATCGAAAATGTAAAATAGTGAAATTTCAACAAGATACGAGCATATCGAGGAGAGAATCACTTATGTCACATCGACAAGGTATATCTACAAGTGCTTAGTGAAACACAACTCTTGGATATAATGAAGTAATGTCGATGAGACATTGAGATATCAGTAAGACAAATAATATTTTCTCATCGACACTCTTCAAGTATTGATCAAAAGCATACACTGCTATACCGTCAGGAAGGTGAGCAACATATGCGGTAGAGAGGTATACACCGCAACCCTGCAACAAGAAGCCTTAAGCAAGGCGGTAGTAAGGTAAACAGTAGAAGGGAAGGGAAAAACACCACCATACCACAATGGGTATAATAAGAGACGACAATAGTAGGGTAATCGTGGCATCATTACAATTTATAGCACTAAATGCAACAAATCATGTCAGTCACAATCCATTTGAATAAATCATTTAAAGAATCAAGAATATAGCCCTCCAAAATAATCTAAAGCTCTAATAAACATACTCTAAAAAATTCATTGAAATCTTATTTTTAGGCATAGCCCACCAGAATGGAGTTTTCATTTTAATAAACATACAATAAAACCTTTGTTGAAAGCCTGCCAAAATGGAGAAGTGTTTCAATAAAGAATGACAGAGAATGGTAAGGAGGCATAGGATTCATTGTTGTTTATCTCATTCCTGCTTTGATAACCAAGGGTTACAATGTTCGCGCTACTATTTGTAATCTAGGTATTTAATTGACATATGTTTGCATAATCTCAAATTCCTTCAGATGCTTTTGAAGTATCAATGTATCCTATATAGGGTTTAGAATGACTTCTTTTAATTTTTAAAAATAAATTAGATGCTTTTGAAGTATCAATGTGTCCTATATAGGGTTTAGAATAATTTATTTTAATTTAAAAAATAAATAAGTGATGTATTTTCCTGTGATCAAATAATGTGGAGATCTCCTAAATCTGCCCTAGCACAGTGTCCTCTTTCGCACTGTGTTCATTACTCCAGCTGCTAGGGTTTTGCATTTGACATCTTTAATATCTTCATGATAGTGGCTTTTAAATAGATCTCAGTCTTTTCTTTAATCTTTATCATGTAACCCTTGAGTTCCATAATCCACCTTCAATCTCTTCTAAGAATGTTGTCTTAAGCTAGACTACATAGTATGCATATAAAGCAAGTCCTTCATACCTGCCATTGTTCCAAACCACCACTCACCACCTTGCTTAAAATGTTGCCTCCATAAGCACAATAGCATGTTTTAAAATCATGGTTTCCAGTGATTGACCATTAAGGTCACTACTTTCATCAAGATACAATGAGATTCTTGTCTTCAAACTTAAGGCATTATGCAAGATATCATTGTGAATTGTTTGTTGTGTACAATTTGATTTTCTTGCACATTTACTGCTTTTCTAATTACCTTTAACACTAGATATTGCACCATCAACTACAATCTCAAAAAACTCACTCACTATCACTTGAAGATTCCTTTCATGAGCATCCTTATATAAAATCAAACTATGCCCTATACACTGCCTACTTACTAATATAGGGGACTCATTGTTTCATGGTATTTTGAGTTTTATTTAGAAAGGGTTAATATGTGGCATTTTTATGTGTAGGAAGAATAGATTGTGATGCAATGTTCGGGTTGGACGGTTCAGGAAAAATTGGATTGCTATTTGTGTCATAACCAAGTTGGATTGTACCTTGAGCCGGTCTGAAACACTTCCAGGTGTTTTCACTCTGAAGAAGAACTTGTGTGTAGGAATTTTCGAATATCTGACAGAGGAAGTTTCTACATTCTAAAGATAAAATCATAAATCTGCTTATCCAATTTATGATCCAACCTTACATCTTTAATATTCGATAAAGAAAGTTTGTACATTGTAAAGATAAAATCATAAATCTGCTTATCCAACTTTTGATCTAATTTGAGGTCGTGAATATCAAACAGAGGAAGTGTGAGATCCACCTTTTCATGCCAGGGGTTTTTTTTATGATTCATGTTATTTGTACCGATAGTTTTTTTATTTTTGGATACTTTGATACCCTAGAATCTAGTTTGTACATACAGGTGCTATCATAGATATGCTATATACATACATGTTTGTCAATCTTCAGTGATATGGCTATGTGATATTATGTTGATTATGGGTCTTATGATAATTTGAATTAATCTATGTTCCTGTTAATGTAAGATTTGAAAGCATATGATAATGTGGTTTGCTATATAGTAGATTTTATTAATATAATGATGTTGTTACTATTACCTTTCGAGCATATGAAAATGTAATTTATTTTGTCGAAATTGATCTTGTTAGTAATAAGCTAATCATGTCATGAGATGAACATATGTGATGTGATGGGAGATTCTTTAAATGCGTCCACATAGTTGTCATGTTGCAATCTTATAATTGGTTTTATTATCACGATAGATTAACGTTGCAGTTGAGTGTGCAGGTTAACCATGGCCAGTGGACTAAGGGGAAACCAAGGTAACATATGTCATGACGTTGAGCAAGTGTTGTTGTGTGTCATGTCAGTAAGCATACTTCCTTATCGTCTTGTAACATGTCTTGAGTAGATGAATGTGGTAACATATTAGACCTAAGTTTTGGAGTGATTTAAGAGGGTCTTAGTTGTGTTTTGAGATATTATCTTGATCCTAGGTTATAAAGTCAAGTCTTGGGGGTAACTTTATGCATTTAAAAATTGATTTGAAGGTCATAGCCCTCCTTTATAGAAGCACTTTCTTCTAATGACGAAATTAAAAGATAGGGAAGGTTTAAAAAGTGTTGACTCACAAAAGAGGGAGGTGTGTTCAAGGGAGGGAGGAAACACTTGTCTCTTGGGGAATGATCATGGGATCTCTTGGGTCTTAAGTAAGCCTTTGTCTTTGAAGTAAGGGGACATTCTAATTATTTTTCTTTTCCAACTTTTTGTTGTAATTCTTTTTCCTGGCTACCTAGGTTGGAGAATAGGAAATTGGGAGAGGAATTTGTTGCCTATAATTGTCATCTTGAAGAATTCACAAGTTGGTAACCCTACCCTCTTTGTCTTTAATTTTCTGGTGGAATGTATGTAAATATGTTTTGGATCAGAATTGTCTAAGTTGTTGTCATAATCTTAACCCTCTAGTGTCAATTTTCTGGTAAAATAAATGTGATTATTTGTTGTGGTTAGAATTGTGTAAACTATTATTGTCATACTCTTGATCCTCTAGTGTCAATTTTCTGTTAAAATAGATGTGATTATTTGTTTTGGATAGAATTGTGTAAGTTGTATAGTAGTTTGTTTAGTGTGTTAGAAAGTTGAATAGATCTTCATGGCTCCTAAAGGTCCATTTTGTGAGGGGTCTGAGTGGGAGTGATGTCTAGGGAAGGGAAGTTGTCATGTGGAAATCTATAATATGGGTATGAATACCCCAATTTAGAGCCTGGAATTTTGCAAATCAGTTTGTTGGGAGTTGGATGAAATAAGGAAGAGAATGGGGGATAAGGAGGTGGATCTATACATGGTGTGAATTTGAGGTGGTCAATGGTTGTAATTTTTTTAATAAAATATTTCCTTCCCTTATTTTTGTAGATGTCCCCACTCCCCCTATATTGGGCTCATGTAGATGGGTCCTATGTGTGATGCAATGTAGTTTTGGGAATTGTAACATAATTTTGTTGTAAAAGTAATGTCTGAAAAAAAAAAAAAAACTGTAAGGTGGTCCCAAACCAAGTCATTGTGTGTTAAGAGAATCCATTGGTACTATTTTATTTTATATACCATTGTGTTATATGTTTAATCCATAATTGTTTGTCTAGGAGTTGTGTTGTGTTGTGTCCTGTTACCTGGGTTTTCCCTAGCTTGGGGGTGGGCTTCATATAGCCCTATGGCTGGGAGGTGAGCTCCCACTGGTCAGAATATGGTAATTTGTGTTGTGTAGGGAGAATTGCTTGCAAGGAAAGAGTTTGATCTAGCTGGGTGAATGGAAGTTCTCATCCCTTCTTGTTTCTTCTTGTAAATGAACCTAGATGCATTACAAGTGGGCATGTGCTCTTATGGGATAATTTCTGGAAAGTTGCAATGTAAAATTCTGTAAAAAGAGAAGAACATGAATACTAAGTTTTATAGAAAAATAGACAATTCCCTTCCCCTTTTCTGTGACATTATCTTCCAACTATAATGAGTCTATTATTTATGAAAGTAAGTTTCTATTGTGATGAATTATGTTGTGCAGAATGCAAATATTCAATGGAATGTGTAGTAGTATAAGATGTTGCTGGACTGATTATAGGTCTGTTATAGGAAGGAATTTTTGTATGGAATTCCATTGTCTACTATATGAATGAAAGATATATATATATATATATATTAACATCTCCATGTATGTTTTGGCTAAATCTTTCATGTTGCAGGAAGTTGGTCACGAGGTCTAGTCTCCCCCACCCTCGTGGTACCGAAGGGCGTGTCATGCCAGCGCCGCCAGTCACGTTAAAAAGTTTACCAAGCGCACTGCAGTTTATAGGGGGTCGTGCTACCCGATTCCTGTAGTCTAAAATAAAAAATAAAAAATCTCCATGTATGTTTTCTAGTTTCAATGTTCATAGAAAAAAAAGAGAAGAATGCAAATCTGTGTAGATTTATAAAGTTTCTAGTTTCAATGTTCATAGAAAAAATAATGTAAATCTGTGTAGATCTATAAAGAAACTTAATATTCTCTCTTATTCTTTTCTTATATGTTCTCAGTTAAATAGTTATCTTTTTCTATTGGGTCACTTCTATCCTATTCTGCATTTCATTCAAAGAATGTGAAAGGCACTAAATAAATAAATATGCATTTATTCTTATGTATGAAAAATCTGAATCCATATATTTTGTGGAAAACTGTTTGGGAAAAAAATATAGGAAGTGAGTTGAAAACCCTTCTTCCAGACGATAAAATTTGTAACACATAACTCCTCATTGGGACACCTCCTTCCTACACCAGTGAGAATTAGAAACCCTTGAGAGAAGATATATATATATATATATATATATATATATTTGTTATTGCGGAGAAGCTTCCAGTCAAAACCCTTCCATGGAGTCAACAACTACCAGTTGTAACAAAAAACTTGCACCAGAGAATCACTATTTAGGAAACAAAAAATAGAGATACAATAAAAATCATAGCCCCTTCTGAAAGCCATGACCAGGGTCACGATATTGAACACGTTGAGGTCTTAACATTTCATTTCTCTCTCCTCCCCCAAGCTGGCTGCCCTTACAATGATCTACATTTAAATCCTAGAGAAATAAACTGTTATAGAGGCAACAGGGGATTAAGGAAAGGAGAAAAATAAAACAAATTAATAAAAGAGTCTCATAGAAAATGCAAATACACCTAGTAAATAATAATAATAATAATAATAATCATACGACCCCCACCTCATTCAGCTTGGAGTTGCCATGAATGCAAAATTAAAAGAAGACGCTCAGATTAGGTACCCATATTTTGTTCAAAATGGATGCCAAATATCTAAAAACTAAATCAAACTTTCCTTTCATCGATAAAGCCGAGAAAATGGGGAACACAAAAAGTGGGTTTTAGAAGTTTCCACGTTTCCTTGTAAAAGTCTAACTTAATAAAATCACCTTACTCAATATTCTATTTTAACATTTTAAAAAAATAACATGATTCCTATTTTTTTCCCCTTTTGAAGGGATAGAATATTATTTAAAAAAAAATTACCTTGAAAAGTAAACTAAGAAATAAAAGAAAAAGCAAATAAAATTAAGGGGCTACGTGGCTTATAAGTTTAAGAGAGAGAGGGGGGAAATAAATATAATAGTTTTAAAATGGAAAGTGTAGACATTGAAAAATGTCCTAAGTCCATGAGCGTCATTTTTCTTGGTTGTTGTCTTTCGATAATTGAATAATTTTAATTATTCAATTAAGTTTGACCACATTCCTCTATTAATTAAATAATTTTTAATTATTTAATTAATTCACCTTCTCATCTTTATTCTATCCTGATCAATTAAAATTATTTAATTGCGTCGCTAATATATCCCTTTCTTCAATAATTAAATAAATCATTTTTTATTTAATTATTTATCTTTCATCTATAGTCGGATAATAATAATAATCATTATTTGACATTTTATTCTTCTATAATTAAATAATTGTCGAAATTATTTAATTGTGTTTCAGTCCTCTCTTTTGGATAAATAAATAAAATTAATTATCCATGTCTAATTTCCACCTCCCCATTTAATTAAATTGATTAATTTAATTAAATGCTCCTTTTGTCATTTTCTCTAAATAAATAATTTGGATAAATTATTTATTTGCCACTTGTCATTTTCCTCCATTTTGAATAGATTATTTATGCACTTCCACTTGGTCAAAGATACCCTGTCATTATTTCATGTCATAGCCTGCATGTCCCTGCATGTCTGTCTGTCATGATTCCTCCAAGAATAGCATATTCTTGGTGCATCAATTATGGACCATTGATCTTGGAATCCTTCTAGAGGATTAATCTCAGTCGTCCATTCAAAGGGTTGTCTATAAAAGCAACCTTCCTTCTCCATTTTCACCTTAACAGCTAATTGTCTCCAACTTTCTTGCTACCATTTGCAGGTTTTGCACAAGTATTTCAACAAATCTGAGGGCAAAGTTGCATAACAAGAAGCAGGAGAGCAAGAGAAGGAATCAACTACAATATGGGGAGTGCTTTATTTTTTTTGCTTTCATTTTGATATCTCCGTTTGTTTGTATTCTCTTGTTTAGATGAGGTTAATAGCTTAGAAGTATTGGCTGTCACTTTATCTATGCTATTTTATTTTTAACCCCATCTCACATTGGTGAACTCGACGTGAATCTTACAATTTTGTAGAGAAATTTGTGTGTTTTCTTGTTTATTTTCGTTGTTTTGCAGGTTACAGCCAAGAATTCATACGAAATTCCGCCATCTTCTTTTAGCACAGAAAAATGGGTGCATAAAATATTTTAAAACAATTATCTAGGTGTTATAGACCTCGTTCTCAGCTTTTCAAAACTTCAAATGGTTTAAAATTTTGTTAAGATTTGAGAAAGTTATGGCCATTTTAGTGATCACAACTTTTAAGATTTAGTTGTTAGGAATCAAATTTTCTTTTGTTTATAACACTTTTTTCTTGCAAGATTTTGCAAAACAATTTCTGGGTTTTGAAGGTCTATTGTAGCGTGTGGCTTTGGAGTGGGGCTCCCAAAAACTGCTTCTTTTGAAGCAACAAAAAAATTGAGCTCTTAGTTTTTAGTTTTCTTTGATTTCCTTTTCTTAGTTTAGTTATTTACTGACTTTTAAGTTTTAGTTTGGTTTTTAATCTCTTGTCCTAACTTAGTTTTTTGCAGCTTTCTCGTTGGTCCAAGATATTTATGAAACTACTAACTTGTGGTTTTGTAGCTCTGTTAGTCAAAGACTCATTTCTCAAACAATGTGTTTGTGATTTCTAGTTTAGAAAACACTTCCATTGGTGCATTAAAATGAACATGTGCTTGATTCTGTCTGACTATGCTTGAAGGTGGTAGGTGATTATGCTCTCACCTTGTGGAAACTAGGTGATCAGAAAACTAGACCCACCTTATTTTGTGTAACCCTTAAGACTTAATAATCGAAGTATCCTCTCCCCTTGCGCTTTCGGGCGATCCTGAGTGTTATAGAAATGGTTATTATTTCTAGAAATGGGCATGCCTTAAGGGAAAAAGTACTCACCTTAAGGGATGACCCGACCGGTAATAGGCTAAAGCCAAGCCACTTCCAGTCGGGATATAAAATGGGTGCTTGAGGAAAGTTCAAGTACCACGAGTGCGGATGTGTCACACAGACGAAGTAGTACTCCCGTAAACCCTATCGAGCATAACCTCTTTAGGCTGGAGTGCCACCTAATTGGTGATTAATCTCTCGCCCCATGTGTGGCCACTCGAATGGATGCCCTTACTAGGCACCTATTGTTTTAGAAGCCAACCATTTTCAGCCATTACTTGGTATAGTGCAGGGTACAATATCATGCCCGAAGATACTCACTATTGAATCCCTTGGGTAGAGATAACAGTTCCTGGGAAGTGACTACCTAGGAATCCGAATTTGGTGTGCCTGTAGAAGTGCATGCCAAGGAGGGAGCCTGTGCCACCAAACTTCTAAGCTATTCGCTCTTGAGAAGGAGAGGTGTTCAACACCAATCTGAGGTATATCGGTGGGCTATACCAAGTATACAAACCCTTGGCCTATTAGGATCATGCTTGTCTTACGTGCGTTTTCTTACACTAAAACATTGTGCTTGTCAAGTGGTTTTTGGAGTCTCAAACAATATTCACAACATTCATAAATCTGGACACACACATTCAACCTTTGACAAATCAGATTTTTCTCCTTGAAAAATCAGATTTGTCTCCTTGAAACATCAGAAAACAAAAAATTTTGCAACCTGTGATGCAACTGTTGAAACACATTCATTGAACTGAAATGCATTTGACAATTCCTGAGACACAATCGCTCTGATAAACTGCATTTTCTTCTATAAACACCACATATGCTTGCAACCCGATGAATTTGACATTCACAGAAACACATTTGCAAACCTCTGCCACAACTGTTATCTGCAAAACCACATTTGCTTGAATTAAAATGCATCTGCCATACTATGACACATTCTTTGCCTCAAACGACGCATTTTCCTGATACACACAAAACTTTGATACAAACCAGAATTTGAGTCCAAACAGTCTTAGCCCGTTGTCAAACATTTTATTTTCAAGAGGTCTCTGTCAGAAACCAGCCTTCAAGTTGCTCAAAATTTTCATCAGTCAACCACTAGTCTACATTTTTTACCATAGGCTTAATCTTTCAAATTTTAATTTTATCCATTAGCTTCATAATCATCACTTTTAGCATTAGCTTGACCTTAGGTTTTCATTTTTGCATACTTTGGATTAGGCTAACCTTATCACAATTTGCAAAATCATTGCTTTCAAAACTAGGGTATCTTGGACTTCGTCATTCATTTCTATTTTCAGTCGTTGTCCTTTTTGTGAGGATTTCCAATTCAGCAGTCTAGTTAGGAAAACTCACTAGTCATCTTTCCCTTGTCACTTTGTCATTTTCAACAAGTCTTTTGGTAACTAAAATCGAAAACAAAGATTAAGCTTAGAGTGCTTAGGTACTCCTGTCTCCAAATTGCATTCATTTTAGTTCCTACCTTGCATACTTTATTTCTACAAAAAATCCAAAAATATCATTCATCCTAGTTGTCATTTTGAACCTAGACCTTGCATTAGTTCCCTCATTAGTCCTCATCTTGCACTTTGTCATTTTATTAATTGACATTATCATTGTCCCATTCAACATTGACATCCTAATTGCCACTTTGACTTTTGGCATATTTATCTCTTTGCATCGTCAACCTTTATCACACAAAAAGACAAAAACATAGACTAGTGTCATACTTGCACTGTCGCCATCTTCATTTGAGCAATTTCCTTGATGGTGGAAACAAAACTTCAAAGAAAGAAAAGACAAATGGAAAACTTTGTACAAGACTTTAACAACACCAACACCAACATGAATCCCAATGACTGGATTTATGATGACCCATTTGGAAATTTAAACGTACAATCATCCATGAGCATGTCAACTTCCTTTCAAAATCCACTTTTTGAACAATTCATACAGAGAGACCAAAATGGACAAGTACTAGCCGAGGATTTAGATGTTGCTGCTCAAAACCCTGACATAGCTTCATTTGTAGAAGAATTGGTCTTGAACGATCCTGACAGATACCTTGCTATGCTTCTGGACCAAGGGGAAAAACTACCAAAAGGATTCGACATTAATACCATAAGACCTTCTTCTCTGGACAATGCGACACAAACCATGACATCTCATCAAAACATGAACAATGCCTCCAATAGAAATAACATTGTGGTCACCACACACGTTGCTACTAACACCATTAATGTGACATCTAGTGGCACCACAAGTCAAAACATCTCCACCTCAACTAATACAACATCTATTAGAGGAACATCTGCTATGTCCATGCCTACAATGTCCACATCATCATCCCAAACGATAAGAGTAACCGTTGGGTCCACATCAACGGGAGCAAATCCCACAAACCCTATGTTGGGATCTTCATCTATGAAAATGGGGGCATCTTCATCACAACCTTATGGTGGAATCTCATTTAATCCCTTTGGAGGAAACTCATGACGAGTCTTCATTCAAGGCCCTCAACACAACATTAATACATCATCGCAATTAAACATCCCACATGGAGAAGGACAAAATATGAACATCCCACATGGAAAAGGACAAAATATGAACATCCCACATGGACGAGGACAAAATATGAACATGACACATGGGAAAGGACTAAATATGAACATCCCACATGGGAAAAGACAAAATATGAACATCCCACATGGACAAGGACAAAATATGAACATCCCACATGGGCAAGGACAAAATATGAATATCTCACATGGACAAGGACATAATATCCACATACCATATGGACACTTCCAAGGGCCAAACCCCAGCATGTCATACAGATAATTCCTCCAACATGGACAAGGAACTCAAATGACACAACCAATGCATACCTTTGGACATCAAATGGGTCAGGGATTTCAAATGCCTCAAATACACACACATGGTTGGGTCGCATATTCCCACATATTCGTCACAGATTCATACTCACCAGCAAATTCCCACTCAAAATTGGCAATACCAACAAATACCTAATCAACACATACCTTACATCTCGCAACAATACGTGTCACAATCAAATCCAAACTTTCAGGAGACCAATGATCCCATAGTACGTGCCTTGCTAGCTAAAGTGGATGACCTTCACAAACGGATGGAAAATATGCAAACATCTGACAAAAAGACATCGATGTCCTATGACTTATGTCCTTATCCTTTTGACACGACTTTGTACATGCCACCATTTCCACCTGGTCATGTCACACCCAATTTCACCAAATACAAGGGAAAAACAAATCCACTTGACCATCTTTGCAAATTCACCACAAGTTGTCGATATTGCCCATGAACACACATACCTAATGAAACTATTTCCTAAAAGTCTCATTGGCCCAGCGTTAGAATGGTTCTACACATTGCAACCCATAATTAAATCATGGCAGGAACTTGCTAAAAAATTTGTGCGAAATTATACATACAACATTGACACAGACACTTCCATCACCAACTTGTGCCAACTCACGCAAGAAGAGGTGGGTGAGACTTTCATACCATTTTTCCAAAGATGGAGAGGCTTGGTAAGCCGTTGTCACATAGATATTCCTAAAAAAGAGAAAGTGGATATGTTTGTACAAACACTCCTAGGCCCACTGAAAAATGGCTTGTGTGTCCACTGTTGTACAACTTTTGCGGACCTAGTCAAACGAGGTGTCCAAGTTGAACAAGCCCTCATAGCCGAAGGAAAAATGAAATATGGTCTTAAGAACACAAATGCAAACCCTCCTCTTGCTGACAAAAACAAATACTGGGTTAAGAACAAGCATGTCACCAATGATGGTGTAGTTGATGCTAAGGTTGTCAATGCTATGGGTCCTATGATTACTCTAAAAGGGACACAACCACAAAACACATAGATGATGACACAAACCTATGCTACTAATGTTGTTTAGACAAATTAGAATAACCGAGGAAATCAAAACAATCAAATTCAAAGGCAGCCTAGGCAACCCAAACAATTCCCTAGAGGACGTACATACACTCCCTTGGGTGAGCCTATTGAAGTAGTTCTTAGGAAATTCCTTCAGAATGGTGTCATCACACTTGAGGACCCCAAACCATATGACCCTGGGAAGTTTAAACCATCTTGGTGGGATGATAACACATTTTGTGACTATCACCGAATAAAAGGACACAAAACCTCTTCCTATAGACAATTGAAAAATTGGGTATAAGACCTTATTGAAAAGTTTATCATTGATGTTGGTGGACCACAGTTTGCTTCTAATGTGGATCATACAATACACAAGAACCCACTGCAGGATCATGGTTCTAGAAACCCTTCTACGTCAAATACAAATAACAATAGTCGAGCCAACTATGCTCGTATTGGATATGACTATTCCGAGGGACCTATCATTTTTCACATTAGAACAACTGATGAACATGTCTGCACAGTCACCGTCAGGAAGGCCCCTGAATGCAATATCTCACCCATGGTGGAAAGGTCACCATAGCCGGCCCTCCTCCCCCTAGATAATCAAAGGTAATAATAGCTAGCCCGTCCACTTCACAGTCGCAATCGCGTCCAAAAAACAAGCAATCCCAACCTAAAGAAACTTTAATCTTATTGACCAACTTGGAAAAACACCGGCACAAATATCTATCCTTGAGTTGTTATGCATCTCACCTGCTCATAAGGCCATCCTAGATAAAACATTGCAAGAATCCTCCATTCCCCAAGATATTGATGTTAGCCAATTCGAAGCCATGGTAGGATATCTCATGACTCCCCACCATATCACCTTTTCTAACCAAGACTATTCATCATCCAAATCCAACCATAATGATGCCCTTCATATCAAAGTTTTTGTTCATAAACATAAGGTCAGAAGATTCTTAGTAGACCTTAAAATTGGTCAAGGCACTAGGATTTTCTGGTGCTTGTGTAGACGCCACAAGAAGCATTGTTATCAAGGCATATGATGATGAAGAATGTTCCTCTCAGGGCGTAATTACACTTCCAATTCGAATTGGGACAGTCATTGTCGACACCACTTGTCAAGTTCTAGATTTGGACCTGCCATACAACATTTTACTTTGTCGACCTTGGATCCACACACTGAAATCCATCCCTTCCACGTATCACCAATGCCTAAAATTTTATTTTGAAGGTACCAAAATTACTATATACAGAGACCTCGATCCATTCCAATATTGTACCAACTTACGAGGTGTCTCATAATTTCAAGTGCCTATCAACCGTGAAGCCTCAACGTCTTCATCTTCCAAATTCATCGACCCATCAAGACTTACAAAGCTTTCCACGTCCACATCCATCACCACATCATCTCACTACATTGATCCATCTTCATTGACCAAATCATACACTCCATTTACCCCACCATCAAACCCCAAGGTCCAAATTCATGACATGAGATGTGGAGAATATCATATGGATAATTTACCAACAAACAACAATGCTAATGCCACTGATAGAGATCAAAATTCCAACGTTGAAGTCAAGATAGTTATAGAAGGAACACAAAAGGATGGCCAAGGCACTAGGATTTTCTGATGCTTGTGTAGACACCACAAGAAGCATTGTTATCAAGGCATATGATGATGATGAATGTTCCTCTCGGCGCTTAATTACACTTCCAATTCAAATCGGGCCAGTCATTGTCGACACCACTTGTCAAGTTCTGGATTTGGACCTACCATACAACATTTTACTTGGTCAACCTTGGATCCACACACTGAAATCCGTCCCTTCCATGTATCACTAATGCCTGAAATTTTCTTTTGAAGGTACCAAAATTACTATATACAGAGACCCCAATCCATTCCAATGTTCTACCAACTTACGAGGTGTCTCAGAATGTTAAGTTCCTATCAACCGTGAAGCCTCAACGTCTTCATCTTCCAAATTCATCGACCCATCAAGACTTGCAAAGCCTTCCACGTCCACATCCATTGCCACATCATCTCACTACATTGATCCATCTTCATTGACCAAATCATACACTCCATTTACCCCACCATCAAATCCCAAGTTCCAAATTCATGACATGAGATGTGGAGAATATCATATGGATAATTTACCAGCAAACGACAATGCTAATGTCGTTGATAGAGATCAAAATTCCAATGTTGATGTCAAGATAGTTATAGAAGGAACACAAAAGGATGGCCGTGCTTGGATTGAAACCTTTCGGGACCCTAATGACACATTGGCCTTTGCCATATCTACTTCCTCTCAAGCTTTTCATATCTATTATAACCCCTTGTTTGACCAAGAAATTTACAATAACCCACTCTTTGAGCATGACCTCGTTGAGGATATCCAATCATCATCCTTCCATCCCACCTACCCTGGGCTGGGATATGAATCTCCTATTTTCATCTCTACTAAGTCATCTTTCCAAGTCATTAAGGATGTGCAAGCCTCCTTTGATGTTAACAGTACAGAAAAGGATAGTCCAAAAGATTCCATTAATGGCATCGCCACTCCCATTCATACACTAAACATTCCTTTCACTTCACCTTCTTCCCCCATTTCACACACACGTCCACTCACATCATAGACATGGATCAACAAATCATAGCTCAAGAAAAGAATAATGGAAAAGCTCCAATGAACGGATATCTTTAAAAGGAGATCAAAAATTAAAAAAAAGAAAAGAAGATCAAGACAAGTCCCATAGCCAAAATAAAAAGTTATCGGAAAAAACAAAAATAAAATTCAAAAGTGAAAATGAGAAAAAGTCGATCTCAAAGTATGCCTCTCCATCAAAAATCACTGGGGGCATCTATCAAGGCAAAAGTTAAACAAAGTGCCTGTTGATCCAAGGTATAATCCATGCCACTCTCACTCATACCATATACTCTGTTCCATTCATCCATGTTCACATATCCATCATATCCCTCCATTGGCAATGTCTTTCAATGTATCTTTGACGACAACTCCTTCTTGTACTCTAGCTCGTTGGTTGCCCAAGCTCCTTTTCGGCTGAAGCCTAATGGCCCACATAGTGTGCACATTAGTGATCCTACCATAGCCTCTTTCATTCATCACATCTATCATCCTTCATATTTTCCACTCGTACTCCTCATCCTGATCATGTCCTTTCATCCAACACGGTCATCCACACAAGAATGGGGCATCATCAAGGCAGTCCATGGATCTGGCATTTATCAATTTTATACCTAGCTTCAGAGAGCTAGGGAAAAGTCCTAAAAAAATACAAAAAAATTTGAAAAATACAAAAAATCATCACCTTGATGAAAACCTGGCAAACAGGCATCCTGGTGACACCGAGAAAAAAAATGAATAAAGTGACAAAAATAAAGAGAAATAATTCGTCCAATAGTGAAAACCTGGTAAACAGGCGCTTTGGATAAGTACCATGGTGAAAACCTAGAAAACAGGCGCCATGTGTAGTCAGTCATTGTTGTGCCATCTATTGTCACTCTATCTATCTTTGTCCCTAATAAACATACTCTTTTCCGACATTCGTCATAACACTTCACCCTGACATCATGACATTTTCGTCCATGGCTGAAAATGGTTGAAATCAAGTCTTGCATACTGTCCACTATCCATGCTAGTCATGCCTTTTCTTTACATTCCATTTTTCCTAGCTCATTCTCAACTTGACTAGGGGAAAATTTTTATCATGAGACTGTAGTGGGTACGACACGTGATCCTGAAAATCATAAAATGTCCTTAAAAAAGACCTAAAAATCATAAAATGTCCTGAAAAAAGACCTAAAAATTGAAAAAATTATTGAAGAAAACACAAAAAATTCCAAAAACAGAGTCATGTCAGTCAACACAGTCACGTCAATTCAAGTCTTGATTAGTCTTTGTCATTGTCGAACTACGTTGTCTCTATGCATTTGCTACATAGGCAAGGCTCATCTTCGAGCCCCCGAGACATTAGGTCAATCCTAGTAGGTTTTTCAAAATAAGTCATGACTCAATCTTTGGTCAACAAGACAAAGTCATTGGTCGTGTCGAACTATGAGGTCTCTGAGTGTATGATGTAGGAAAGGCCATCTGTCGATGAGCCCCCGAGGCCACACTAGGTAAGTCCATTAGGGTTCATTGCACAATTTTCTCACACACATGAAAGTCTTTAAATTTATCATGGTCTTTGTCAAAATTTGAACGAACAATCTACCCAAGCGAACTTCTACAATCTGTCAATCACACACAACAATCATCTTGACATATCAAAATCGGTCAAACTCAGTCAAACTTAGTCAAACTAGTCAAATCTTGCGTACTCTACAGATGTGTCCTTCTGAAGGGTAGCCCCATCACTTATTCATTTCCTATGATGTGTCCTTCTTAGGCATCGTCATAGTCATTTGGCATTTTGAGGATTCTCACAACATTTGAGATATGTTCCTCTTGACATCAACATTATTCAGGATGTGCCCTTCTTGAATCCGACATTTTGGCATCAACATCATTCGGGATGTGTCCTTCCCGAATCTTGAGATCAACTTGGAATTTTGACATCGACGTTATTCAGGATGTGTCCTTCCCGAATTCGACATCATGACATCAACATCATTCTGGATGTTTCCTTCTCGAACTTGGCATTGATCTGACATCTTGACATTGACCTCGTCTGGGATGTGTCCTTCCCGAATTTGGCATCACTTTGGCATCAACATCATTCAGGATGTGTCCTTCCTAAATTCGACAATCTTGACATTGTCATTATTCAAGATGTGTCCTTCCTGAAATCGACACCAATCTAGCATCTTCATATCGTCAACCCTGGCATTTTGACACCAAGACATCCGACATTCCACCACACTTGACAAACTTGACATTTTGACATTCAGACACTTGGCAAACACTTGGCATTTAATTTTATGATGCTTGTTTTGTCTTTTGGCAATCATGATGCTAGTTCCTCAAGGATGTCTTGACAACAGGATTTAGAGGAGCAATAACGTTTCATGATTTGTCTTTCCTGTCTTTATTGTTTGTGGTTGATTATGACAAAAAGACTGGGGCAATCGCTCTCTTAGTATGAGTCATGATCATCCTTGTCTACGACTGCTTGTCTCGTGTGATGGTACAACCTTGCACACCTTGGTCTATGTCATATCATGGTGTTTGTTGACCATTACAATAATCTGCCCAATGATGATCAATATAAAAATGTAAGCATGAAAGTTGGTTCCCTTATCATTTCTCATCTAGCTTTCCATCTTCATCCTCCTTTCTCTTCCACGCTAATATCCATCCCCTTCCAAGCTAACATTTCTTCTATCCTTCATCCTATAGTCTTATCATCCATTTTGAGAGCACATTCGTGTTCTTTGAACTCACCTATCCTCTCGAGGGGGCATACACAATCCTCCTTGTCATTCTTCTTTCATTGGGGCATACCTGTACCCTGCTGTCATTGGGGCATATTTCAGAATTAAATTTCTTTGACACAATGCGATGAACTGCATTATGTCAAAGAGGGGCAAAATGTAGACACTGAAAAATGTCCTAAGTCAGCGAGCATCATTTTTCTTGGTTGTTTTCCTTCGATAATTGAATAATTTGAAGTATTCAATTAAGTTTGACCGCATTCCTCTATTAATTAAATAATTTTTAATTATTTAATTAATTCACCTTTTCATCTTTATTTTATCCTGATCAATTAAAATTATTTAATTGCGTTGCTAATATATCCCTTTCTTCAGTAATTAAATAAATCATTTTTTATTTAATTATTTATCTTTCATCTATAGTTAGATAATAATAATAATTATTATTTGACCTTTTATTCTTCTATAATTAAATAATTGTCAAAATTATTTAATTGTGTTTCATTCCTCTCTTTTGGATAAATAAATAAAATTAATTATCCATGTCTAATTTCCACCTCCCCATTTAATTAAATTGATTAATTTAATTAAATGCTCCTTTTGTCATTTTCTCTAAATAAATAATTTGGATAAATTATTTATTTGCCACTTGTTATTTTCCTCCATTTTGAATAAATAATTTAAAATAAATTATTTATGCACTTCCACTTGGTCAAAGATACCCTATCATTATTTCATGTCATAGCCTGCATGTCCTTGCATGTCTGTCATAGCCTGCATGTTCCTACATGTCTGTCTGTCATGATTCCTCCAAGAATAGCATATTCTTGGTGCATCAATTATGGACCATTGATCTTAGAATCCTTCTAGAGGATTAATCTCAGCCATCCATTCGAAGGGTTGTCTATAAAAACAACCTTCCTTCTCCATTTTCACCTTAACAGCTAATTGTCTCCAACTTTCTTGCTACCATTTGCAGGTTTTGCACAAGTATTTCAACAAATTTGAGGGCAAAGTTGCATAACAAGAAGAAGGAGAGCAAGAGAAGGAATCAACTACAATATGGGGAGTGCTTTATTTTGTTTTCTTTCGTTTTGATATCTCCATTTGTTTGTATTCTCTTGTTTAGATGAGGTTAATAGCTTAGAAGTGTTGGTTGTCACTTTATCTATGCTATTTGATTTTTAACCCCATCTCATAGAAAGAAACCAAAAAAAAAACTATAACTTAATTTTGTTCCCTTAAATTTTATTTTAATAAAATAAATGTGTAAAGATAATTATATATTTATATTAGCATAAAATAAAATATTTGATTTTGTTTTCTTTAATTTTATTTTAATAAAATAAATATGTGCAAAAATAATTATATATTTATATTGAAATAAAAATAAATAAAAAATAGATAAATAAAAAAATTCACATATGTATTCATAGATGGTAAAAGAATAATAATAGGGTTAATAGGTAATTAAGTAGATAAATATCTTATTTTAGGCAAGGGACATTATTTCTTCTAAAAATACTAATATACTAATAATAGGATTATTTAGGGGATGAATGTTATTATTATTAATTGATAGCAACATATTATTATATCGTTATAGATAATTAGAGATTGGGTAAAGATAATAATGTTTTGTTATATGGTGGTAATATCTTGAAGAAAAATTGAAATTAAATAATGAAGGTACTAGTACTTATAATGAAAGTAATATTATATTGCAAATTGAGATTTGAAAATACCGATACCACCTTTCTGATTGAATGAGGATATCTTTTAATCATGATAAGACATTTAGGAAACCATACAATATTTTTTTTGTTCGTTACTAAATACGATAACACTTCTAGGGTGGATGTCTCTTTCTTTTGATAAAGGGGTTTTGAAGAGTCATGTTTGTGGGCAAGGTACATGTATTCCTTTTCACTACATAGAAAAAGAATTCATCCCTAACTTAAATAATCCACAGATGATATCACTAAATTAATAAACCATTATTTTTAAACATAGGTGCTATTATCACGAAATGGAGTTAGTTAAGGCAATCTAGGAATCTATAATAAACATTCTACTCTCTCTCTCTCTCTCCTAGACCAGTAATACTTCCATAACCCAATAAATAGTTAATGTTTAAGTTGTTGTGTGATCCCCTAAACCGTCTTAGCTCACGACGCTAAACAAATGACTTGGAGATCATATGTCCAAGCTAATAAAAAAAAATTAATTAGTGTTGTATCTGTAGGATAAAAATGTAGGCATGACATAGGTATCAGAGCACTAGGGCTACAAAAATTGGGATCTTTGGGACAGTATGGAACAAAAAAAAAGAACTAATTAAGTTAAAACATTGGCATGTTTAGGATGCGTTGTCAAGCGAGAAGGGGAGCTTGTGGGCGTGGGGTGCCTTTAGAGCCACATCACTCAGAGGATTTCCATCGTAGGCAGCAGCCAGAGTTGGCGGCGCAGATACTTCAGACACTATAGAATCTGATTGGATTTATTGAGCAAAGGCTACCAACAGTCGACGTACCACATGTAGAGCAGCTAGAGGTTGAGCCCCGAGGGCGAGGGATACAATGCAGGATCTCGCGAGCGCAGTAGAAGTCCCCCACATCATCGGGAGGCTTGAGCAGGGGAATCAGAGGAGGGGTCAGTACACATTCCACCACTACCACAGGCATCAAAATTTTTGCAGAGTCCAGGAGACCAACTCCGTGATCTACTTCGCCTCAAGGTATCGGAGTTTGCAAGATCCACCAGTGGGGTGGAGGATGAGTCATGGTTACTTAGCCTTGACAGATACTTCAGGTTGCAACCATATGGGAGCAACTTGAAGGCTAGGGTGGTCATTCATTTATTGAGATAGAGCGCTTCTACTTGGTGGTGCCAAGAGGAGCGGAAGCACCACCTGTCCATGGATACGATTACCTGGGATACCTTTTTAGAGCGCTTCAGAGTGCGTTACATTTCAAAGCATTTTCGTCAAAGTTTCATTGATGAGTTCCACAACCTACAACAGAGGGGCCTCACAGTGGCATAGTATGAGAGTTGGTTCCTTGAGCTTTTGCAATATGTAGACTATATCCAGGACGAGAAGTTGCTCGTTAATCATTTCATTAGGGGGCTAAACCCTAGTATTTCAGGACCTATATGAATGGCCAAACCCGCAGACCTTAGGATCGCTTGGAGAAGGCATACATAGTAGAGGAGGTCCATAGTCGAGCATAGGAGTCTCGAGAGAAGTTTCGAAACTGCAACCAAGGTCAACAGGAGCCTCGTTCTCGTAGACCACCCCTTCTAGCCAAGGTGGGGTTTAGACTTGCTTTTGGGACTACTAGGCCACAACAGGCACAACGCCAGACATAAAGGGCTAGGCCACAACATGGTACTCAAGGAGGATCATCCAGGGCATGGCATATACAGGACCCAAACAGAGATTAGAGACCCCAGGGTCAGCAGATAGCTCCCCCTCAATCCTAGTAGCCTTTCAGGGGAGGACACAGTGGTTTGGGGAGGACTGGATCCTCTCAGTTCAGTAGGACCTAGCTAGCACAGGGACAGATGAGAGGATTGTGTTATGTTTGTGGTGGAGTGGGTCATTTAGCTAGAGAGTACCCATAAGGTTTTGCAGTAGGAGGACCTCATCCTATAGCCTCATAGCCGACAGTTGGAGATGTGGAAAAATCCCATAGGAGTTTTGCAGTGGTTGAGTATCGCCAGGCCGAGCATCAAGCCACCATTATTGAGGCAGTAGGTATGATTGATGGTGTATCGATTAGTGTATCATTTGGTTCAGGAGCATCTGATTCTTTTATTTCCCCAGCTATAGTGGATCATTGTAGGCTAGTGGCATCTAGGCAAGACGATAGGTGGGAGGTAGAGTTGGCTTCAGGGGCTAAGGTGCCCGTTGATTTAGTAGTTCATGAGTGCTAGTTGGTTATCGAGGTTGTTACCACCACAATGGATCTTCGAGTCACTCCTTTGGGGTCCTATGATATAGTGTTGGGTATGGATTGGCTTGGTGCACACCAGGCTAAGATTGATTGTCACCGCAAGAAAGTTGAGTATATAGATGATCAAGGTATATCAACAATATTATTGGGGATTATTAGACCCATTTTGCTTCGCATGATATCAGCTATGCAGCTAAAGCGGTGCTTGAGGAAAGGGTGTCAAATGTTTTCCATCACCATTAATGATAAGTGTGAAGATATGAAAGAGGTTTCACTGGATGACCATCCTTTACTCAGAGATTTTGCATATGTGTTTCCATCTGAGTTACCTGGGATGCCTCCCCATAGAGAGGTGGACTTCCATAGAGATTTAGTTCTAGGAGCTTAGCCAGTTTCGAGGGCACCATACAGGATGACTACATAGGAGCTCAATGAGCTCAAGATTAAGTTAGAGGAGCTTTTAGAGAAGGGGCACATTCAACGTAGTGTCTCACCTTGGGGTGCACCTCTTATCTTTGTCAAGAAAAAGGATGGGTCCCTTCGCCTTTGCATTGATTATAGACAGCTAAACAAATTGACAATCAAAAACCACTACCCTTTACCCAAGATTGATGATTTGTTTGATCAGATGAGGGGAGAAAAAGTGTTCTCCAAGATTGGTTTGAAATAAGGGTACCATTAGTTGTGGATAGTAGAGGAAGATATCCATAAAACAACGTTAAGGACTCGTTATGGACACTATGAGTTTACAGTGGTACCATTTGGGTTGACGAATGCCCCTTCCATGTTCATGAGTTTGATGAATGGGGTATTCTACACCTTCTTGGATAGATTTGTGTTGATATTCTTGGATGATATTCTGGTGTATTCACGGTCAGTAGAAGAGCATGAGGATCATTTGAGGTAGGTTTTGCAATGTTTGAGACGACATCAAATTTATGTCAATTTGGCTAAGTGCTCATTCTTCCATATAGAGGTTCAGTATTTGGGATACATCATTTCAGGAGATGGTATCTCAGTAGATCCATCAAAGATCAGTGCTATATTGGATTGGCCAATACCCACTAGTGTTATAGAGGTCCATATTTTTATGGGACTAGTAGGATACTATCGTCATTTTGTGGAGAGTTTCTCCAGGATAGCACACCCCATTACTTCCCTTCAACAGAAAGGGAAGAGGTTTGAGTGGACACAACAGTGTGAGAGGGCCTTCTAGACCCTCAAGGAGCATCTCACAAGTGCACCCATTCTAGCAGTACCTGATCCATCTTTAGAATTTGTGGTGTGCACAAATGCATCATTGGATGGTATTGGAGCAGTACTCATGTAGGAGGGTCGAGTGATCGCATATGAGTCATGAAAAATTAAGACCCATGAGCTTAATTACCCCACACATGATTTGGAGCTTGCAGCAGTAGTGCATGCACTCACGAGATGGAGACACTTTCTCCTCGGCCACCATTTTGAGCTTCATTCCAACCATAGCAGTTTGTAGTTCATCTTCACGTAGCCGAACCTAAATGCACGACAAAGAAAGTGGATGGAGTTCTTGTGTGAGTATGATTTTGATGTGCATTACATCAAAGGGAAGGAGAATGTTGTGGTAGATTCCTTGAGTAGACAACAACACGAGATGATGGCTATGGCAGTGAGTTCATATTTGAGGACTTGCATTTTATAGCTATTGTTGACAGATGATTGGTATTGTGAGATTCAGAGGGAGTTTCAGTCTTAGTGGGCCCTAAATGGAAAGTATTCAGATTTCACAGTGGATTCGGATGGGTTATTATGTCATAGAGGGCGTATTTATGTTCCTCAAATTGGGGATCTACGGACAGTGATTTTGTCAGAGGCACACATGGCTCCTTATGCGACACATCCAGGAGTGAAGAAAATGCATTCAGATCTTCACCAGTTGTATCATTGGTCGGGGATGCATAGAGACATTACAGAGTTTGTTGCTCGATGTCTTGAGTGTCAGAGAGTCAAGGTCGAGCACTAGCACCTGGCATGACTTCTTTACCCTCATGAGATTCTAGAGTGGAAATGGAACACTATTTCCATGGATTTTATTGTTGGTCTGCCTTTGTCATCATGTCGCCATGATGCTATCATGGTGACAGTTGAAAAGTTGACCAAAGGGGCTCATTTCTCTTCGATATGAACTACATACATAGCACCAGCAGTGGCGAGGGTGTTCTTGGATGACATAGCAAGGTTACATGGGATTCCTCGCAGGATTATATCAGATAGGGACTCAATATTCACTTCAACATTTTGGCGAGCATTACAATAGACTTTAGGCACCTAGCTCAATTTCAGTACTACATATCACCTAGAGACAGATGGGCAGATAGAGAGGGTTAATAAGGTATTGGAGGATATGCTATGCCTGTATGTGATGGATCATAAGTCTAGTTGGGAGGAGTACTTATACCTAGTTGAGTTTGCTTACAACAAAAATCATCACAGCTCCTTGGGTATGGCACCTTACCAGGCATTATATGGCAAACCTTGCAGGACCCCTTTGAGTTGGGACAAAATTGAGGATAGGGTTGTTATTGGTCCAGAGTTGTTACAGGATATGGAGCGACAGGTAGTTTTGATTAGACAATGGTTACAGGAGGCCCAAGATCGACAAAAGATGTATACGAATACTAAGAGGTTAGATCAAATTTTTTCAGTGGATGATAAGGTATTCCTGAGAGTTCGATTGAATAAGAGTCCAATCCGTTATGGAAAGGCTCCAAGCTAGCACCCCGGTTTGTGGGTCCCTTTGAGATTTTGGAGAGGATAGGACCCGCTGCTTATCGTCTAGCCTTGCCACCTAGCCTGTCACGTATCCACAATGTTTTTCATGTTTCAGTTTTATCACGATATGTGCATGACATATCTCATGTGTTGGATTGGAATGCCTTACAAGTGGATTTAGACGTCCAGTTGGTGTTGGAGTCCATTCATAGATTGGATCGTCGGATGTTGGCCCTTCGGGGCCGAGAGCTAGACCAAGTCAGGGTCTAGTGGGATAAATATGATGAGGGTTTTGCTACTTGGGAGGACGCACCACGGATCAGGACCTTATACCCTCACCTCTTTGGGGACTTCCAGGAGGAAGTCCAACCCTAGGGGGGGAGGATGTGAGATCCACCTTTTCGTGCCAGGGGTTTTTTTATGATTCATGTTGTTTGTACTGATAGTTTTTGATTTTTGGATACTTTGATACCCTAGAATCTAGTTTGTACATACAGGTGCTATCATAGATATGCTACATACATACATGTTTGTCGATCTTCAGTGATATGGCTATGTGATATTATGTTGATTATGGGTCTTCTGATAATTTGAATTAATCTATGTTCCTGTTAATGTTAGATTTGAAAGCATATGATAATGTGGTTTGCTATATAGTAGATTTGATTAATATAATGATGTTGTTATTATTACCTTACGAGCATATGAAAATGTAATTTATTTTGTCGAAATTGATCTTGTTAATAATAAGCTAATCATGTCATGAGATGAACATATGTGATGTGATGGGATATTCTTTAAATGTGTCCACATAGTTGTCATGTTGCAATCTTATAATTTGTTTTATTATCATGATAGATTAACGTTGCAGTTGAGTGTGTAGGTTAACCATGGCCAGTGGACTAAGGGGAAACCAAGGTAACATATGTCATGATGTTAAGCAAGTGTTGCTATGTGTCGTGTCAATAAGCATACTTCCTTATCATCTTGTACCATGTCTTGAGTAGATGAATGTGGTAACATATTAGACCTAAGTTTGGAGTGATTTAAGAGGGTCTTAGTTGTGTTTTGAGATATTTTCTTGATCCTAGGTTATAAAGTCAAGTCTTCGGGGTAATTTTATGCATTTAAAAATTGATTTGAAGGTCATAGCCCTCCTTTATGGAAGCACTTTCTTCTAATAATGAAATTAAAAGATAGGGCAGGTTTAAAAAGTGCTGACTCACAAAAGAGGGAGGTGTGTTCAAGGGAGGGAGGCAACACTTGTCTCTTGGGGAATGATCATGGGCTCTCTTGGGTCTTAAGTAACCCTTTGTCTTTGAAGGGGACATTCTGATTATTTTTCTTTTCCAACTTTCTACTGTAATTCTTTTTCCTGGCTACCTATGTTGGAGAATAAGAAATTGGGAGAGGAAGTTGTTGCCTGTAATTGTCATCTTGAAGAATTCATAGGTTGGTAACCCTACCCTCTTTATGTTTAATTTTCTAGTGGAATGTATGTAAATATGTTTTGGATTAGAATTGTGTAAGTTGTTGTTGTCATAATCTTAACCCTCTAGTGTCAATTTTCTGGTAAAATAAATGTGATTATTTGTTCTAGTTAGAATTGTGTAAACTGTTATTGTCATACTCTTGATCCTCTAGTGTCAATTTTTTGTTAAAATAAATGTGATTATTTGTTTTGGATAGAATTGTGTAAGTTGTATAGTTGTTTGTTTAGTGTGTTGGAAAGTTGAATGGATCTTCATGGCTCCTGAAGGTCCATTTTGTGAGGGGTCTGAGTGGGAGTGATGTTTAGGGAAGGGAAGTTGTCATGTGGAAATCTGTAATATGGGTATGAGTACCCCAATTTAGAGCTTCAAATTTTGCAAATCAGTTTGTTGGGAGTTGGATGAAATAAGGAAGAGAATGGGGTGTTAGGAGGTGGATCTGTGGTGTGAATTTGAGGTGGTCAATGGTTGTAGATTTTTTATAAAATCTTTGCTTCCCTTCTTTCTATAGATGTCCCCACTTCCCCTATCTTGGGCTCACGTAGATGGGTCCTATGTGTGATGCAATGTAGTTTTGGGAACTGCAATATAATTCTGTTGTAAAAGTAATTTCTGAAGAAAAAAAAAACTATAAGGTGGTCCCAAACCAAGTTATTGTGTGTTAAGAGAATCCATTAGTACTGTTTCCTTTTATATACCATTGTGTTATATGTTTAAGCCATAATTGTCTGTCTAAGAGCTGTGTTGTGTTGTGTCCTATTACCTGAGCTTTCCCTAGCTTGGGGGTGGGCTGCATATAGCCCTATGGCTAGGAGGTGAGCTCCCACGGGTGAGAATATGGTAATTTGTGTTGTGTAGGGAGAATTGCTTGCAAGGAAAGAGTTTGATCTAGCTGGGAGAATGGAAGTTCTCATCCTTTCTTCATTTCTCCTTGGAAATGAACCTAGATGCATTACAAGTGGGCATGTGCTCTTATGGGATAATTTCTGGAAAGTTGCAATGTAAAATTTTGTAAAAAGAGAAGAACATGATGAATAATAAGTTTTATAGCAAAATAGATAATTCCCTTCCCCTTTTCTGTGACATTATCTTCCAACTTTACTGAGTCTATTATTTATGAAAGTAAGTTTCTATTTTGATGAATTATGTTCTGTGCAGAATGCAAATAAGAATGAGGAAAAATTTAAGCTATCTATTATTCAATGGAATGTGTAGTAGTATAAGATGTTGTTGGACTGATTATAGGTCTGTTATAGGAAGGAACTTTGTATGGAATTCCATTGTTTGTCTGCTATATGAAGGAAAGATATATATATATATATATATTAACATCTCCATGTATGTTTTCTAGTTTCAATGTTCATAGAAAAAAAAAAGAGAAGAATGCAAATCTGTGTAGATTTATAAAGTTTCCAGTTTCAATGTTCATAGAAAAAATAATGTGAATCTGTGTAGATCTATAAAGAAACTTAATATTCTCTCTTATTCCTTTCTTATATGTTCTCAGTTAAATAGTTATCTTTTTCTATTGGGTCACTTGTAATCCTATTATGCATTTCATTCAGAGAATGTGAAAGGCACTAAATAAATAAATATGCATTTATTCTTATGCATGAAAAATCTGAATCCATATATTTTGTGGAAAACTGTTTGGGAATAAAACATAGGCAGTGAGTTGAAAACCCTTCTTCTAGATGGTAAAATCTGTAACACATAACTCCTCATTGAGACACCTCCTTCCTGCACCAGTGAGAATTAGAAACCCTTGAGAGAAGATATATATATATATAGTTAGTTAGTTAGTTAGTTATTATGGAGAAGCTCCCAGTCAAAACCCTTCCATGGAGTCAACAGCTACCAACGAAAAACTTGCACCAGAGAATCACTATATAGGAAACAAAAAATAGAGATACAATAAAAATCATAGCCCCTTCTGGAAACCGTGAGTAGGGTCACGTATTGAACACGTTGAGGTCTTCACATTTCATTTCCCTCTCCTCCCCCAAGCTGGCTACCCTTACAGTGATCTGCATTTAACTCCAAGAGAAATAAATTGTTATAGAGGCAACTGAGGATTAAGAAAAGAATAAAAAGAAAACGAATTATTAAAAGAGTCTCACAGAAAATGCAAATACGCTTGTAAAAATAATAATAATAATAATAATCATACGACCCCCACCTCATATTAGGCACCCATATGTTGTTCAAAATGGATGCCAAATATCTAAAAACTAAATCAAACTTTCCTTTCATCGATAAAGTCGAGAAAATGGGGAACACAAAAAGTGGGTTTTAGAAGTTTCCACGTTTCCTTGTAAAAGTATAACTTAATAAAATCACCTTACTCAATATTCTATTTTAACATTTAAAAAAAAATAGCATGATTCCTCTGTGAAACATGGGTCAATGAGTTTGACTCGAAACTACACGATTGAATCCTGATAGCAATATCATAATTTGACACGCTGTGGAAAAATACCTCCTACTTATCAATTGATGAGCTAAAGGGGCTCTATTATGAATGGTTCATAAGGCACAACACTTGCTGAAGGTTTTGCAAATGGGGTAACAACTCAAGCGGGCTTAACCTTGGAGAAAACTCCCTGGTTAAGCGCGCTTGAGCTGGAGCAGTCGGGATGGGTGACCTCCCGGGACGGACCAGTGCTTCACCTCTGTGAGCATCACCTAGATGCAATGAGTGCTAAGTGGACCATTCGATATCATGAGAGATGGGTTCTTGTTGAACCACTACTCATGAAACATGGGTCAATGAGTTTGACTCGAAACTACACGGTTGAATCCTGATAGCAATATCATAATTTGACACGCTGTGGAAAAATACCTCCTACTTATCAGCATGATTCCTATTTTTTTTCCCTTTTAAAAACAAGAGCTGCACAGCAGCAAAGTTCCTGCCAAAAAATTCTAGAATAGTTTTGTTTTAATTTGTTGTGTTTGCTAAGTTTTACTAACAATGTTTATAAAACAAATAAATAATAGGTACATAAAAAGCAAGTTTTCGTTCAAATTCTCCACTAGAGCAAACAATCAAGTTGTCTTAAACAAAATAAATAAGCATAAAACCAAAAAATTCAAAAGTGACATCAAGGAAATTGATTTATTATTCTTCATGATATTTTTAGATATCATAGAGCTATTACTGACCTCAAAAAAAGCATAAGATCCCATCAACATGTAAATCCACTCACTATTTTGTTGTTGTCAAAGATGAATGTGTGTTATTTAAAAATTAATATAATCATATAAATAATGCTTAAATAGTGATGGACTTTGTTCTAGGATAAAATAAGGCATATTTAAATATCCTTTCAACTCACCAATAAAGATGAATTTGCCACATCCCATTTTTGAAGCTCCTAGACTATGTTATATTTTTCTTTGTATTTTGATTAGGTGGATGCAAGATATTATACTTATGTATTTGATTTATTAACTATATGACTAAGACACTAATTAGGTAGGTTAGTCTTAATCAATTTAGTTTTGAGAAAATATCTTCTTTGTTTGAATATATATAAGAGTATAAATAGTAGAATATTATATTCTTATTATTTCAAATTTTGGATTAATTATCAAGTATATAAACTATAATAATATGTATATGCTAGATTTTATAGAAAATCTTGGTAAATCTTGGAAAATAATGGAAAAATTTATGAATTACCATGGTGAATCCTTCCATTTACATTAAATAAAGATTTTAATATTTAGTTACCACCATTGATTTAAAATATCATCTAATGGATCTCATTGTATTTCATGAGGTAAAACATACCTACAATGTGTAATTCTCATTGGGATCAAAATTTACTTTTAGATCATAGATCTCACCATAGGTACATGAAATACAATGAAGGTCATAAGATTATATTTTCAATGGTAGCAACTAAAAATGACAAATATGACTATAAATTAAATAATAATAATTTTATATTATTGAAAATGATTAACTACTCTTTGTTTCTGTTGAGGGCAGTTATTCACTTGTTGTTTAGAAATTCCAAACCTTACACTGTGCCATTTTTTGACTCCCCAAAGTGTAAGAAGATCATTGCATCACAGCTATAAGGCTTTTAAATGAAACAAACCCACAATGGCTTATTTCCTCGTAATATGCATATGATTGGCCAAGTCCTTGCTGAGTTGGAAAGCAGTCATTTGATCTAGGAAAGTAGAAGGGGGTTGAGAAGGATTTACGTTTGCAAGGTCAGTTGAAAGTCCATGAAATTAAGGCATTTTTATGACAGGATTTAAGCATTGACAAAGAAGATGAGTTGTTGCATAAGGTAGAAAATGTTAGACAAAATGTCAAAACTAATTTCAGAGAGGATTTTCAAGGTTTAACAGATAAAATTCTAGTTAAAAAATATTGAGTTAAATGTATTATTTTAAATATTACTATGTGGGTAAAGTGTTTGGAGGTAAACAAATTTCACTTGTAAGTGAAATGTGATTGGTAAAAGCATTTTTACAGGCATGTAAAAGGTTTGCATTAAGGATAAGGGTGAAAAGGGTATATTCTAGATGCCAATTTGTTACAAATCTGAGGGTTCAACTAGTCTCAAGTGTCAAATGTGTCTTCTATCTGGATATATCCCTCTTTAAAATTTAATCTCTTTGTCATTTAAAAGGGTTATGACTTTTGAAACTCTAAAGAAGAGGCATAGGGATAGGAATTTCTCTAATTTGATATAGGAAATAGTGTCTGAGATTGTTCAATTTCCTATAACTACATTGTGTACTTCGATTGTAACTTAAATGAAACTTTTATTGCAGCTTAAATGAATACATGTTGGATTCTATATTGTCTCCAATTTATAATGAGATATTTCTTTTAGTAATACAATTGAGGATTGTAAAGCTTTCCATGAACATTTGTTGCATGTAGATTATTTTCATGGTTATTTTTTGTTCAATGAACAATATAATTTCTTTCAATGAAAATAATGAGAATATTGTCATGATCTAGTTGTGAATATTATATAATATAGTAGAATTGAAACATCCTTTACTCTAAAAAATATGATGCTAATTACCTTTTAAAATAATAAACTTACTCCAAATATTTTAAAATATATATTTTCTCAAAAATCAACATCCTTTACATTATTTAAATATTTTATAATATTTACTTGTAGTTTGTGAATTTCACATTACAAAGTTACAATACTCTTATAATATATTTTTGTATAAATAAATAGTTTTATAATTTCAAGTTAAGTTTGGTATTGCAATTTAAAGAGGTTGCTTTTATAATATTTATTAAAACAATTTGATATTTTAATAAGTTTTCAAATATAATTAATAAATTTAAAAATAAACAAAAGTAAAAAATTTCAACTTCTTCATTATTATAATTTTATGTTTAAAGTAAACATATGAATTGTTTGAATCAATAATTTTTTTAATATTAAATAAATAAATTTATTATAAATATAAATAAAAAATCAAGATAACAATGTTTCTCATCACAAAATTAATTTAATATATTAAATGTTAATTTAGTATAATATATAATCCAATCTATATTAAACTATTAAAAAATAATATATCACATTATTAAAAATTATAATATAATATTATAAAATTATTATCTAATATATTAATTTATGTATTAAATGTTGTATATTATATAGTATATATTTTTAATTTTTTCATATACTATATAATAATTTATTAATTATATTTTAAGAAATAAAAGTAAATAAATATTTAGAATGCATAAAAATAATTAATTGTCAAATGAAAAATACTTCTATTAAATCCTTTGAATAATAGTTTAACTTTGTGGTGGAAAAATATTTTGTGGCTCAAAAGTTTCGAGCCAATTACATTTCAATTTTTTTTTTGATATTTGTTTTGTTAAGTATTTTGCATATTTACTTTACAATTATTCAAATCTTTGTCAACTAGAAAATAAAAATGAATTCTCATTTGTTTAAATCAAAGTTATTAATAACTAGTTAACAAAATGTGTGCCTATAGTTTTTATAAAATTAATATAAAAGATGTTAAGACACCAATTTTATTTAAAAAATAACTTTAATAAACAAGTTGTGGCAAAAAAATTTGTTAAATGGAAGTAATGGAAGTAATGGAAGCGCATTAATCGCTTATATCGGGTGAAATTTGTCTACCAATTAGATTGAAGATAATTGAATTTTGAATTTTTTTTTTGTTATATAATTGGCATGTATACATTGATAATAGATTAAAAAATCAAATAGAAAAAATGTTTGAGTTCTCATTGGTTAAAAAGAAAATTATTAATAACTAGTTAAGATTTGGCCGTGCCTATAGTTCCCTAGCAGGAACTAAAAATTACCTTAAAATGTAAACTAAGAAATAAAAGAAAAAGCAAATAAAAATAAGGAGCTACGTGGCTTATAAGTTTATGAGAGAGGGGGAAAAAATATAATAGTTTTAAAATAAACCAAAAAAAAAACTATAACTTAATTTTGTTCCCTTAAATTTTATTTTAATAAAATAAATATGTAAAGATAATTATATATTTATATTAGCATAAAATTAAATATTTGATTTTGTTTTCTTTAATTTTATTTTAATAAAATAAATGTGTAAAAATAACTATATATTTATATTGGTATAAAAATAATAATAAATAGATAAATAAATAAATTCACATATGTATTCATAGATGGTAAAAGAATAATAATAGGGTTAATAGGTAATTAAGTAGATAAATATCTTATTTTAGGCAAGGGACATTATTTCTTCTAAAAATACTAATATACTAATAATAAGATTATTTAGGGGATAAATGTTATTATTATTAATTGATAGCAACATATTATTATATCATTATAGATAATTAGAGATTGGGTAAAGATAATAATGTTTTGTTATATGGTGGTAATATCTTGAAGAAAATTCAAAATTAAATAATGAAGGTACTAGTTATAATGAAAGTAATATTATATTGCAAATTGAGATTTGAAATATTCATACAACCTTTCTAATTGAATGAGGATATCTTTTAATCACGACAGGACATTTAGGAAACCATACAATATTTTTTTTGTTCATTACTAAATACGATAACACTTCTAGGGTGGATGTCTCTTTCTTTTGATAAAGGGGTTTTGAAGGATCATGTTTGTGGGCAAGCTACATGTATTCCTTTTCACTCCATAGAAAAAGGATTCATCCCTAACTTAAATAATCCATAGATGATATCACTACATTAACAAACCATTAGCTTTAAACATAGGTGCTATTATCACGAAATGGAGGTAGATAAGGTAATCTAGGAATCTATAATAAACATTATATTCTCTCTCTCTCCTAGACCAGTAATACTTGCATAACCCAATAAATAGTTAATGTTTAAGTTGTCGTGTGATCCCCTAAACCATCTTAGCTCATGACGCTAAACAAATGACTTGGAGATCATATCTCCAAGTTAATAAAAAAAAAAAATTATTTAGTGTTGTATTTGTTGGATAAAAATGTAGGCATGACATAGTTCCTATATTCTAAAGATAAAATCATAAATTTTATTGGACCAATTGGAGATCCAATTTCAGGTCGTGAAGCTTCGACAAAGAAAGTTCCTACATTCTAAAGATAAAATCATAAATCTGTTTGGTCCAATTGTAAGGATTTGTCTTTTTAATTATACTTTATGACATTTTTCTTGATACAAATTGTTACTTTAGAATTATGGTATTTCTTTTCTTCTAATGTTTTTGACCCTCATTTTAGGGAAGAGCTCTGAAGATGGTTCCTTCAGATGGAGATTACACTTTTCCGCTATAGGTTCTATCTAGAAACACCAAAAGCTCAGTTACTATCATACTCAGGTACAACAAAGTTTGAGGTTACCTTGTTCTCCTTGATACAAAATGTTGTCCTTCAATCCCTCTTAAGCAACACTCACTATCATGGACTTCATCATTGTACCTTTCATGCATTTGATTTAATTTGTTATGTGGAAACATGTTGTCTTTGTCTTTGCAAGTGATGACTATTGTGTAAGCTTTTAATCTACATGACTTCCCCTCATGTTTAATTCTTGTGACTATTATGATGCTTGGGGCTGCTTACTTTTAACCAGACTGTTAATGAAAACTATCTTGGAATCCTTGATGATCAGTTTTGTCAAAATCATGGCTATGTTGATAGTGGAATGTTATTATTAATAAGGATAAATCTTTATCAATAAGGAGATTACCCCTTACCAACATACTCCACTATCCTTGCAAATATTGATCTTTAATGCTTCATGGATGGTTTACTTGTGATTATCCTTCTCAAATGAAATAATAGGGCAGAAAGCTAGGCTTAGCCCTTGCAGGAGCCACATTTCACCCCACATGTTGTAAATAGATAAACAAAACAACTTAATTTTATCTATACTTGCACAATGAGAAAACATGTTAGATAAAACAAAGCATATGAAAGATATGTTTGATAACTTTCTTGTTTTCCTAGACATCTATGGTATTCAAGTTATTTGAATGCACATGATGATAAAATTATATGTTTATAGATGTATGCACATATTTTGACTGGTGATCCTTCATTGCTCTAACAACACTCTTCTCACTCAAATGCAAGGAACCTAGGAGCAGCAAGGAAGACATCAACTTGGAGGCTTAGACAAGTGGGAAGACTGAAGATGATGCAGAACAAAGCAACTGGAATTCATCATTAAGGCAATGACGATTCCCCTTTCTCTTTATGTGCATTTTTCTTTTTTGTATCTATAAATGTATAGTTTTTCAATTATATGCATTCAAATAGTCAGTTCCATGACTTGTGTGAAAGAACATACATTTACATTATCAATAAAGACTACATTTTTGAAAGGATTGTGCAATCTTTCCAATATTATATGCATCTGCATAAGTGCAATCTAGTAATGTAATCTTTTGATTTTGTTTATGCACACAAATGTAATGTAGCATAAATAAAAACGTACCTTACTCTTCATTTGAAAATAACAAAAGCTCTACCTAATTGAACTATTAACTTTTGTGTCTTCACGAATATATGTTGATACAAAATGAATGGAAGAAGCATCCAAGTAATCCTAAATTTTTCTGCCAACAATTCATACCAAAGATTGAACAATTTAAGGATATTGCAATAGGTAAGACACAAATAATATTATTGAAGCATTTCAAAGTTTAGGCCATAAGAATCATCCTTTTTTAAACATGGATTGTGTTGTAGCCAAAATTTCATCCTAATTATTTTTGCATACTTCCATTTTCACTCATCTCTTTCATCCACCATATGCATAGAATTCCTATCATAATAACTTAAATTTAATAAAATCCCTCACGTGAGCTTTCAAATAAAACCCTTGATCACAACATCAAAGTGTATTCCTCCTTTGAAATACTCCTATGATTTCTCATAGCATATCGCCAAGACAACACCATGTCGATGAGAGTCCCTCCAAAGTCTCCTCGACATTAGCACAAAGCACAAATCAGAAATGTAGATGAGACACCCCTATGTCAAAGAGACTTATTTATATATCTCATCGACGATGTGAAACAGTGAAATGTCAACAAGCTACTAGCATATCGAGGAGAGAATCACTTATGTCACATCGACAAAGTATATCTACAAGTGCTCGGTGAAACATAACTCTTGGATATAACGAAGTAATTGTTGATGAGACAGTGGCATATTAGCAAGAGACATTAACTTGTCTCATCGACACCAACAACCAACATCGGAGGAACATAAGATCTAATGTCGATGAGACATTGAGATATTGGTAAGACAAATAAGATTGTCTCATCGACACTCTTCAAGTAATGATCAAAAGCATACACGGCTATACTGTCAAGAAGGTGAGCAACATATGCGGTAGAGCAGTATACATCGCAACCCAACAACAAGAAGCCTTGAGCAAGGTGGTAGTGTGGTAAACAACAGAAGGTAAGGGGAAAACACCGCCATACCAACATATCAAAGAAACAACAAGCATTTTAATTAAGAGTCTCTTCGATAGTTATGAAATGATGATTAGTCTGATTGATGTGACTAACAAAAATATCGATGAGACTACCGCTATTAATGAAGAACTTGATCATAAAGGTGGTGTGAGTGCCATTTATGAACCAGGGCTGGATGAAGTGTCTTGAAATTTGATAAATACAGCCTCAAAGAAGTTGAAATCACTGTAAATTGTAATTGAAGGATTTGGAGAACCAAGTTGGATGGCGATAGGCAGCTGGAAATTTGCAGCATTTATCCAAGTGGTCTAGACTCAGCTCAAAGTATTTCCTCAGTAAGTAGATGAAATCATTGCATGAGTAGGGTTGAGATGGAAAAAACCCTAGGCAAATAGAAAGCAAAAAGACAAAAAACTAAAGCTAGGCAATTAAATCAAGACTTAATCGATTAGTGTCTTGGGTTTGGGCAAAAATCCAAAAGAATAGCACAACTTAACCCATTGTGTGTGACATTATAAGATAAACAGAAAAATCTAGGAGATGTATGGACTCCGTGTAGGGGTTACGACCTCTTTATTTATCATTATAGGAAGAAATTCCAGCATAGCCCAATGTCAAACTCGTGGAATTTGAATTTGGGTAAACTTGTAGTACCCAACGTCTTTGTGAACGTAGAGTTAATCAAGGTGTTGGAAAATAATTACAATCCGAAGACAAGAACAATTCATTTCCCTGATGGGTCACAGTTCATGGTCATAAACCCAAATTATATCTCCATGATTTTTCAGCTAGACACTTCCCTATAAATAAAATTACGAATCAAAGACTTGTTGGAGGAATATCGCACGATGGAAACAAGTTACAAGAGGTGGAAATTGGCTCTACATAGGGTTAAAGGTGCGGGTAACCAAGCTATGAGGTTCTCTAGTGAAGATAAGCTCCCAATTCTTTGTGCCTTTGTTTGAAGAATACTTTCAATACACTTATTACTCAGTTGGTCAAGTACTGGGAATTGATGTTCCTGAGAACATGACAATTTCTCCCATGGTTTTAGCCATTGACATCCAAAGCCATAATACCCGACCCTATGATTATGCAAATTATTTATCGGAGGCCATCAATAATGCCCTTAATATCATCAAGAATAACAGTGAAGCCATTAATTTCAAGCACTATTCTCTTTTCATGCACATGATATTATACGAAGGGTAGGTGATGGGGATATGAGGTGAGGAATTAAGAATAAAAGACTTAGATAATGATGGAAATTCAAGGCCTGTACAAATGTGGACATTTGTGTGGGACAACAGGTGTGGGAGGTCCCACCACCTATATTTTGAGGAATATTTTGCCAAACCACTATACAAGATGCTAGGCCACAAATGTGACTACAACCTCTCCCAGAGATCTTAAGATTTCTCCGACCAAAAGATATGGCTCATGAAGCAGGGATAAATCACAATTGGGGGGACTGGTACATGTTTTGGGATTGTACTGTTATCAAGGTTTATGGATTTGAAGCTGCACCTTATTTTCTGCCTAAGATTGTGCCAGACAGAGTTGTTTATTTAGAGATCATAAGGCAATTGTCATTTTCAGCTTTCATGCATTTAAAGAGCTATGGGAGGAAAACTTGTATGCCTTCCACTTTATGCTTTGGTGATTTCATTATTATCTTTGATTCAGGCTATGACTTGGTTAGTGGTAAATTGGATTATTATGGCTTGTCGGTTGGCAACAAAAGGGAAAAGTTTGATCCTGAACACTTCATTTGTGATGCCAAATTTTTTTAGAAATTGAAAGGGTATGAGCATAGTTTCCTTTTAGAAGGTGGCATCAGAAATTGTGAAGAAAAAAAAAACATGATGAGAATGAATGCCTACAGTAGGGTTATGATGGTTGAGGCTTCGAAGGTGAATAATAACCTAGGCTATGTAGGGGCTTTCCCTGAGGTACAGGATCCCATAGAAAGAATTGAACATTTAATCCTCCATGAAGAAGAACTGATAAGAGATGTGCCACTTGTGGCATTTGAAAGAGGAAGGCACATCAGTCCTAGGAGGAAAGTAGAAAATATCACACCACTAGATCACTTATCACCTCAGCCTACTCCTCAAGTGAGCTTTTCAGTTGGTTCCCCATCCATGGAAGAATATAACATTATGGAGGAAGAAGAAGTCTCACAGTTTAATTCTCCTGTTATACCCCAATATGAGATGCCATTGGAAAGAAGTGCGATCACCTTTGAATCCTCTGATGAGCTATCAAATGATGTGAGGCATTGTGCAAGTCAGGAATTTTTTGCAGATGATACTTTTGCGAAAACCCTTGAATTTAAGTCCTTTATATATGAGTATAAAGGAAGACTAATAAGAGAAAGATTAAAGGACATTAACACTGAGAAAGAGGCTTATGCCTTGAAAGAGTTGCAACATGAAGTTGATAGGGAAATGAGAAACATGACTGCTGAGAGAGGAAGAGCATTATTGCAAGAAGCTAGAGTTATGCTCCTTCCTGGGTGGGATATTAGTTCAGCAATTGTGTTTGACATCTTTTTGAAGAGAAAGAATAAAAATTTGCAAATAACAGATGAAGTAGGTGATAGGGACTATACAGGGTCAAGGTACAATCCTGATAATACCACTTTGCAAATTGGGGCTCTTTACCCCCTAGGCAAGAATCCTTCTCTCATTGACCATGATCAAATTTTTGGACATCTCCTAGTGCAAAGAGTAGGGGAGATAGATCCCTTGGAGATTGCTGAATTGAATTTGAATGTAGCCAAATTCACCAAAGCCTAAATCCAAAAGCTAGTAAGAGATAACCAGTGGCTGATAGAGGAAAATGACAGGTTGAAACAAGAGTTAACCAACTACAAAGATAGGCTGTTTGCTTCTCAAAGGCTTTACTCTCCTTTAATTGAACATGAAAGAAAAGTGTTAGAGGCCATGTCTGAGACTACTTAATGGAAGCATAAATTTGAAAAGGCTCAAAAAGAACATGAAGAACTAAAAATAAAATTGAAGGCTACTGCTTTTGAAGTAGCATCAGGGATAATTTGTATGAAATTCAAAGATATGTGCCAACATGCAGATGGTGTCTAGCGTGCTCACATTGGAACATACAAGGCCCTCATGGAGCATGAAAGATTGCTTGATAGGATGAAGGAAATGGAATCCCATATCAAGGAAAAATATAGAGATAATAATTCTTTGCTCCAAGAATGTCGGAGCCTCATGAATACACATGAAAACTTCTAGAATATCTTGACACAAGAATTGAATGACTTCAACCAACCACTATGTATGGTCATGACATATTTCTTTGAAGAAACATATTTGAAGGATCGGGAAACTTGGAAAAATGAGATATCAAAATATTTGCCAGGAATCCTTGATGACATCAATGATGAGGATGAGGTACTCAAGAAAATGCATAAGCAGCTCGAGAGGATTGTTGGATTGGAGAATGCAATGACAGACACTCTATAGAATGCAAACACTTATGCCCAGGAGAAATACATTGATCACATGTCAAAGGTTAACTTGTTCCTTACACAAGCTGTATGAGGAGGTAGTCAGAGTTTGGTTGTTGTGGACACATTAACATGGTGCTTGAGCCTTGAACAGATCTTAGGTGGTCATAGGCACTTGCTGATGATTACCGAATTGTGGTGCATCCAACAATAAACTCTTTTTAAGTTTCTATGTTATGTTTATTATGCTTTAGTTAAGAAACGTTGTAACTTTTTTGAATGGACCTGAAGCTTGTTGCTTCTCGTACAAATAGGGAAACCAAGGTCTGATTTTGATCATCATATCATCATCATTTCAATCCATTATAATAGATACTAGACCATCTCATCCACGTATTCATATCAAAAGAACTCATGTTATATATGTTTATATTTTGAGAAATATAATGGAGCAGATACATTACAACTCATAATCCATTTTCAATGTTCAATTGTTGTGTCAATTTTCATGCTTATTTATTGCTTTGTTGTCTCCAAAGTGGTCTTTTCAAGTTGTTTAAATCTGTAAGATTTATCAAGGCACATTTGTTGTTACTGTGTGGATTCTTTGATTGGTTTTTGGTTACGTGTGAATTAAAGTCCTTTCAAATAATTTACTTTAATTGGTTCGTATTAAGGATTAAAGTCCTGTTAGAGATTGGCACCCTCTTATGGTCTAAAAACCTACGTATTTGAGACCCAACAGATTGTAAATAACTCTAAAAATTTAGAAGTCTATGAAACAGTGTATATATTCTTGTACTTGTAAATATTCTTATATATATTCTTGTACTTGTATATTCTATGAAACATTCCTTATTTTTTATGAAACAGTGTATACATCCTTGTACTTGTAAATATTCTTTTATTGTTATGACTATTAAAGAAAACAGAGTTTGAATAAAAAATGCTTCACCCTTTTTTGTGAGTACATGTGAATTATTGTTTAAGGAAAAATCTTATAGTGATTACATTTTTAGTTTACTAGTTTCAAATCTTCATTTGCTATGTATATAAAATTGTATGTGCTCTTTATCTCTAATGACAAAATAGTAATGTCATCATAATCAGGGTTTTCAATTTCAACACCATCATTGTCCAAACTTTTCATATCCTATTCAATTTAAAGTACAATCATCAAAATTTTATTTTTATTTCTTGTCAAAGTTAATCTTGATTCCTTTCAACACAACATAGTAGGTTGCATGTTAAATTTAAAATATTTTCTTTGCATTTTTTGTATATATTATTTTTGCAGTGCATCATTATGTAACAACAATTTCACTTTTGAGATATACAGTAAAAATAAATGAAAGCACATGTTTTCTTTGTCAAGGGAAATGTATGGTGAATACCCTATGTCTTTCGGATAAGTGTGCAAGCGAAAAAAGACATAACTGATTGAATCTGATTTTCTACTATACAATTGTTTTTTTATGTGCTTTTTACTTTTTGCATGTGGATTACCCTCAGAAAGAGACTACTTATCTTTTCTTAAATGAAGCCTTTACATTTCCTGTCTACGAAAGGAATTTACTACTTGACAACAGGTTCGTGAACTTCATACAAATTAAGATTGGTGTAAAAGGCCATCCCCACAAATGTTGTTTGGTCTAGAATTAAAATGGAAAATAAAAAAGCTTGCTAAGAGAATAAAATAGGTTTTCAATTGTCCAAGTACAACATAATATTACTGAAGCATTTCAAAGTTTAGGCAATAAGAACCATCCTTTTTTAAAAATGGATTGCAAATAATTTTGAAAATTTAGAAGTATTGCTCATTAACATTATTGTCTGCTACAATGTCATCCATTGTATCATTGTCAATGTTCATACGTTCTTTCAAGTATTTAATATTATCATCATCCTCATCTTGACCTACATCATCTTCATCATCATTGAAATTTGACTGTAGACCATCTATATTGTTACCAGATGTATTTGGATCATCATTTTCTATACCATCCATATTGTTGTCTTCTATAACATCATCTAACTCTGGATTGTTGTCTTCTTGTGCTTGAACATAACCATCTTCAACATCATCATGGATGTCAATTTCTTCGATGTTCTCTAATCCCTCTCTCTCATTTTGTTGTCCATCATTGTTTTGCTCAGTCTCCACTAATGCATCATCAAATACATGCCTTAAAATTGGATCATAATGTATGACAAATATCCATTTTGAGTCCAAAATATCTTCATAGAAAAATACCTGCACATGAACGACATACATATACTAGACGTATGTTATAAAAAAATTATTGATTAATAAACACATGTATATATTCACAATAACCTATGAATTAATAGATTAATGATCACTACCGCTTCTTGTTTGAGTTAAAGAAATACCTACTCACAATGAATTGGTAGAACATAAGGCTCCTTATCCTCTAGTAGGAATGATGAGGAATCTATAGAAAACAATCCACTATGGGTATCATGTCTTCGTGTCCTCTCAAATGCTTCATACCATCTACACTTAAAAATACAACATTTTAAAGAGCAGTAATCCAACTCAATAATTTTTTATATTTTCCCAACATATTGTAGATTCCCTTCAATTATGTTCTTATCTTTTGAGCTTGATTGACTGGATTGCTTGAAGTCAACCATGATGCCACAATCAAAGGTTCATCTCTTTACGTCTACACTTTATACACGATAATGTCGACCATATGCCCACATTGCTGGATATTTCCTCGCCTGTGAAAGACCATTTATTTCAGTGAAAACAAATATAATGACAAATATTAAAATAGTTAATACTGTCAAAACTGTAAGGAAACAACATTTTGTAAAATTCCAACAGTACCTTTCTTTCACATCCTCTAGACATGTTGATTTCATCTTCTGTTATGTTTGATTTTGTACCTGCATCTTCTATTTGATTTTGAATTTGTTCAGTAACCCATTCTAGTGTGCAATATTTGCCCCATTCCCCAAGAAGATGAGTGAGAAGTGGAGTATTCCTTGGGTTCGATCTCTTAAATTATCTCCTTGCTTCTAACACTTCTCTGTTTTTATCATATAGATCAATCCATTTGTTCATAAAGTCCATATGGTACATAATGAACTTGTCGAGTATAGAAATTTCGTCTACACCTATTACATGTCAACATGTTTATTTCAAACTCCAAATGTCATGTGTGAGATGGGGTTAGAAATAAAATAGCATAGATAAAGTGACAGCCCAACACTTCTAAGCTATTAAACCACATCAAACAAGAGAAAACAAATAAAGGAGAGCAATAAGTTAAAAACAAGTAAATGAAACACTCCCCATTATAGTTGATTACTTCTCTTGTCTCTCTTATTTCTCCTTTTGCAATATTTTCCCTCAGATTTTGAAGTAGACTTGTGCAAATACCTACAAATTGTAAGTAGAAAGTTGGAGACAAAATGGTTGTTAAGGTGAAAATGGAGGAGGAAGGTTGCTTTTATAGACAACCTTTCGAATGGACGACTAAGATTAATCCTCTAGAAGGATTCCAAGATCAATGGATGAGAATGAATGAGAGGGAGGTTATGAAATGGATGGCCAAGATTGAGCCTCAGAAAAGATTCCAATATCAATGGTCCAAAATTGATGCACCAGAATTATGCCATGCATGGAAAAGCTATGATGTCAATGGCTATGATGCCTGACGACTATGACAGACATGCAAGACATGCAGGCTATGACAAAAATGAATGTTATGACAAGGGATTATGACAGAGCATCTTTGACTAGGTGGTGCATAAATAATTTATTTTAAATTATTTATTCAAAAAAATGGAGGAAAAGGACAAGTGGCAAATAAATAATTTATTCAAATTATTTATTTGGAGAAAATGAAAGATGCAGATTTAATTAAATGGAGAGATGGAAATTAGACATGGGTAATTAATTTGAATTATTTATCCAAAAGAGAGGAATGACATATAATTAAATAATCTCAAAAAATATTTAATTATAGAAGAATAAAAGGGTCAAATAATAGTTATTATTATCTGACTATGGACAAATGATGAAATATAAATAATTAAATAAATACTGATTTATTTAATTATTGAAGAAAGAGGGTATTAGTGACACAATTACATAATTTTAATTGATCAAGATAGAAAAGAGATTAGGAAGTGAATTAATTAAATAATTAAAAATTATTTAATTAATAGAGGAATATGATCAAGCCTAATTAAATAATTAAAATTATTTAATTATTAGAGGATGATGATCAAGGAAAAATGTTGCTCACAGACTTAGGACATTTTTCAGTGTCTACATTTTTCCCCTCTTTGACATAATGTAGTTCATTGCGTTGTGTCAAAGAAATTTAATTCTGAAATATGCCCTAGTGAAAGTAGGGTACATGTATGCCCCCTCGAGAGGACAAGCGGGTGCAAAGAACGCGAATGTGCTCTCAAAATGGATGATAAGACTAGAGGATAAAGGATAGAAGAAATGTTAGCATGGAAGGGGATGGATGTTAGCGTGAAAGAGAAAGGAGGATGAAGATGGAAATTTAGACAACAAATGATAAGGGAACCAACTTTCATGCTTACATTTTTATATTTAACATCATTGGGCGCCAAAATGTCACAAATGGACCACAAACACCATGGTATGACATAGACCAAGTGTGCAACGTGACCATTTGGGAGAGACAAGCAGTCAAAAGACAAAGTCAATAGACAAGGAATGCCCCAACTCATACTAAGGACCCAATTGTCCCAGTCTTTTTGCCAAGACAAGCCACAAACAACAAACAAAGAAAAGAGGCCATGATCCATCATTGTCCCTCTAAATCCATTGATAGGACATCCTCGAGGAGACTAGTAACATGACCCAAAATCAATTAAGATAATATGACATTTCTAGCCCAACAAAGTGTGTGACATGATAGTGCCTTCCAGTGATAACGATGAGATTGTGTGTTTGACCAAGATGACCAAAGATCGATTGATAAGTTGACCCAGATTGATTGATAATTGAAAAAGGTTGACAAATTGATCTGATCAATAGGCTAACAAAGATTGATTTATAATTTGACAAAGGTTAGCAAGTTGATTTGATTGATGATGATTGTACCTGACCTTAGGAAGGACACATCCCGACTAAGGCAAGATTGATTGACAAGGTTGATAAGATCGATTGATTGTTTGACAAAGATTGATTGATATGACCAAGCAATGTGACGATACCCAACTATAGGAAGGACACATCCTATTTAAGGCAAAGGACACATCTGATAAAGTTGATCAATTGATAAATGTTGACAAGGCACCTGACTGTAAGGAAGACACATCTTGCTTAAGGTAAATGATCAAGTTGAAAAAGTCTAATCTCAGGAAGGACACATCCTAATAAAAGACAAAAGATAAGACTGAATGAGACAAATGATGAGATGCCCCATTTTGATTGAATGACAAGATCGATAGATTGATGATAGATGATCGATTGATGAGAGATTTTGTTGGTTATGTGTGTTTTTTGATTGATGGTTTTGTTTTTAAGGATGATTATTTTCAAACCATGGACTAGACTAGATCTGACAAACCCTAAGGGACTTGACCTAGGGAGCCTCGGGGGCTCATCAACAAATGGCCTTGCCTATGTAGCAATGTGCAGAGACCTTGTACTTCAACACAACTTGACTTTGCCTTGTTTGACAAAAGACAAAGTCCTAATTTTATTTGGACAACCTAGAAGGACTGACCTAATGCCTTGGGGGCTCATTTAAGATGAGCCTTGCCTACGTAGAAAATGCACAGAGGCAACAATTCGAACCTACTAACACAAACTGACTTAGACTCATACTCAAACTCAAACTCAGTTTTTGGAATTTTTGACGTTTTCTATAGTTTTTGGATTTTGATGATTTTATGATTTTTTTTCAGGGCATTTTATGTTTTTTATGGATTTTTTCAGGACATTTTATGATTTTTTATGTACTTTTTAGGACATTTTATGATTTTTATGGATTTTTTCAAGACATTTTATGACTTTTATGTATATTTTCAGGACATGTTATGATTTTATTTTATTTTTGATGTTTTCTATTTTTTTTGGATTTTGATGTTTTTTGATTTTTTGATTTTGATGTTTTCTAATTTTTTTTGGATTTTTGATGTTTTTTGATGCTGATATTATTTCCAATAAAGACGTAGATCAAGGAATTTTCCCCAGTCAGGTGCAAGACCAATTTATTTGGTGCAAAGGGGTAGCGGAAAATACAAAGGATGATCAGGATACCCAAATGTTGGTGGTTCCTAGGCCATGGAAGGAGGACAAAGTTTATTATGACAGAGTGACATGTGTGTCTGGATGAGCAGAAGGTTGGAAGACCAGATGGAGTGACAATAGATGAAGGAGCAGGAACTGCCTACACATGGCACCTTTTTTCCAAGTTTTCACCATGGTACTTATCCAAAGCGCCACCGAAGTGGTTTTCACTTTTGGACGAGTGACACCTATTTGCCAGGTTTTCATCAAGGTGACTTTTTTTTTGTATTTTTGACTTTTTAAGGGGATACTTTGAGAATCAAGTGTAATATTGCGAAGGTGCATGCTATTGATAGGTTCAAACAATGGATCTCCTTCAAGAGTAGAAAGTTGATAAGCATTTGATCCATATGATGTTGTAATGATATAAGGGACCAACCAATTAGGTTCAAACTTTCTTGGTTTTTCTCATTCTGCTTGATTCTTTGGATTTTCTCTCAGGACTAAATCTCCAATGTAAAAGCTTCTGGGTCAGACCTTTTTGTTATAGCTGCGTCGAAGATGATTCTAGTATGCTTGTAGATGTGTTAAGGCATTATGTCTCTTTTCATCTAGCAACTCTAGCTCATGTAGATGACAAACACGATATTCTTCTTGATCAATCAAGTCTTGCATGGAGACTCACAAAGAGGGTAACTCGACCTCTATAGGAAGTATTGCTTCAGACCCATTGGCAAGGGAATATGGAGTGGCTCCAGTCAGAGTACAGACACTAGTACGGTAGGCCCACAAAGTAGGATTGAGTTGTAGGTGCCAGTCACGGCCAGCGTCATTGACGATCTTCTTTAGGATTTTTAGGATAGTATTATTAGACGCCTCAGCTTGGTCGTTGCCTTGGGGGTAATATGGAGTGGAAAAATGATGTTGGATATGAAATTTGTCACAAAGCTCACATAAATCCTAGTTTTTGAAAGGGCGACCATTATCAGTGACAATGGACTGTGGAATACCATAGTGGCAAATGATATAATTCAAGATGAACTTGGCTATCTATTTTTCGGTAATTTAAGTCAATGGGATGGCTTCAATCCATTTTGTGAAATACTTAGTAGCGACAAGGATAAAATTATGTCTGTTAGAAGAGGTGGGATGGATCTTTCCTATGAGGTCAAATCCCCATTGAGAAAAAGGCCAAGGCGAAGTGAGTGGTTGAAGTTCTTGAGCTGGTGCATGTATAAGATCTCCATGAATCTGAAACTAGTTACATCTCTTCACAAAATGATAAGCATCACGTTCCATTGTAGGCCAATAATAACCAGTTCTCATGAGCTTTTTAGCTAAGGTTAGACCAGCAAAGTGAGCTCCACATATACCATGGTGTACCTCTTGTAGGGCGGTTTGTGCTTTGTTTGAGTTGAGACATCGAAGAAGGGTACTATCTAGGCTACGATGATAAAGGGTATCTCCGATGATGGCATACATAGACGCTTATCGGATAAATTTTTTGTGTTGATTAAGGGACAAGTTAGGAGGGATAATTTGGTCATGCAAGTAGGCATAGATATCTTTATACCAAGGAGATTCAAGACCAACTAGTTCACACACAAGTCCAGTTTCGGGGACATCGAATGTAGGGATCAAAAGTTGTTCCACCAAGAACTCATACTGAGCCGCATTATTAGGGATGTCCAAGAGAGATCCAATGGTAGCCATTGCATTGGCCGCTTTGTTTTGGATTCTTGGAATTTGCTCGAAGGAGATGCTATCAAAGTATAGTCTGAAATTGTCGACCATGCACTTATAGGGCATGAATTTCTCATCCTTGGTGTCATAGTCATCATTAACTTGTTTAATCACTAGTTGGGAGTCACCATAGACCTGAAGATCTTTAATTTTCCAATTTATAACCATTCAAAGTCCAGTCAGTAATGCTTCATATTCAGCCATATTGTTTGTGCACGGAAATGCTATCTTGAATGACTTAGGAATGGAGTCTCCTTGAGGTGTGATGAATAAGATACCAGCTCCTGATCCATCAAAGTATAACTTCCATATTGTAGGTGTGTCTATAAAAGGATTGATTCATCCGAGAATTCAGATACCAAAGGATGGTCTACTTTTAATGGTGCATCTGCGAGTTGGTCAACTATTACTTGTCCCTTTATTGCCTTTTGTTTGACTTACTCAATGTCATATTCACTCAAGATCATAACCCATTTAGCTAGCCTTCCTGTCAATGCTGCTTTGCTGAGTAGGTACTTCAAAGGATCAATTTTGGCAATTAATTTGGTTTTGTTATTTAGCATGTAGTGCCTCAATTTTTGTGCTGCAAATACCACTGCTAGACATGCTCACTCAAAAGGACTATAGTTTTAGCTCATACCCGACTAAAGTTCGACTGATATAATATATTGCCCTTTCCTTACCATCATCATCATTTTGTGCTAACAGTGCCCCCAGTGTTGATGTAGTGGCTGTCACATAGTATTAGATATCTTCCATCAATTGGTGGCATAAGGACTGGTGGAGTTAATAAGTACTTCTTGATTTGGTCAAATGATTCTTAACATTTGTCAGTCCAATTGAAAGGCACACCTTTCCTTAACAAATGTTGGAATGGATGGGTCTTGTCCGCTAGCTGGGCAATGAACCTACAGATTGATTGTAGTCTTCCTTGTAGTGTCCTTAGTTAACTGATATTGGTTGGCGGTGGCATGTCTAAGATAGCTTTTACTTTGGCAGGATTGACTTCTATTCCTCTGTGAGAGACTATATACCCCAAGAGTTTTCCTGATTGGACCCCAAAAACACACTTCTTTGGATTTAGCCTGAGTTGATATTTTTCAAGTCGGGTAAAGATCTTATCCAATACAGCTAAGTGTCCACTTCATTCTAGGGATTTGGAAAGAAGGTCATCAACATAATCTTCCATAAGGACATGCATATAGTTATGAAAATTGTGGTCATGGCTCTCTGATAGGTGGCTCCTTCATTTTTTAGTCCAAATGGCATGACATTCCAATAGAAAGTTCCCCAAGCACATGTGAAAGTTGTCTTGGGTTGATCTTCAATGGTGATCCTAATTTTATTGTAACCTGAGAATCCATCCATTAGTGATAGCATCTCACGCCCATCGGTTAGATCTACTATGATGTCAATGTTTGGCAGGAGAAAGTCATCTTTGGGACAAGCTTTATTGAGGTCTTAGAAATCTGTGCAAACTCTGATCTGACCATTCAATTTTGTGACAGGAACTAGATTTGATATCCATTCAGCATAATCAATTGGGCAAATAAATCCGACATCTAGGAGCTTCTTAAGTTCTACCTTGACAAGTAGCATGATCTGGGGATGCATTTTTCTTAACTTTTGTTTGAACGGCTTTGAATTCGGTAACAATGGTAAGTGATGCAGAACCAATTCAGAATCTAGTCCAGGCATATTAGCATATGACCATGCAAAATTGACTTGTCTTTCTGAGAAGAATGCTATGAACTCAAGATTTTCTTCAATGGTTAAGGATGTGGCTAACTGTATTACTCTGGAGTTATCTGACGTTCCAATGTTGTTTTCCTCTATTTCTTATATAACCAACAACGATCTCTCTCTATCTATTGGGAGATAGTCTTGTCCTCCATCCTCGAGCGCCTATGAGAGGTTTTCACCTTTGAATACGTCCTTTATTTTTATTTTTTCATGGTCAGCAGGTGCCTTTCGGTTTTCACCTAAAGACCTATTGCTTTTATTTTTACTTTTTTCATTTTCATTTTTGCGACTAGAGGACAAGACAGCCTCACCAAAGTATGCTGCATAGTTAAGTTCTATGGCAAAGCCAACTTTGTGATCCCCATTGGGTATACCCTCATGAAGTCCCATAAACTCAACGATTGCTTCATCGATTTTGAAAGTATCTAAAATTGGTGGCCCTTGTTGGTCCCAATCTATAAGTTGTGGATTAACAAGGAGTAGGCCATCATTGGCATCATTAAGGGTCATTGTGTAGGAAGACAGGATAAAGAAAAAACTAGAGTCATCAGGCTCCCAGGAAGATAGATCAATGGATTTCCAGAAATAGTGTTGGAGCCATTCTTCTTTATTCAAGGACATTATCAGACGGGTATTTGATGGATTTAATGAAGAATCAAGGGTAAGCATTTGGTCAAATTCTGCAAATAGTTTGTCTAGGTCCATGAAGGTGGTGGAGGATAAGGAGTCCCATTCATACTCGTTGGAATCGACATCATAATCTCAAGGTTTTTCATGTGTCTCACTCTCATCTAAAGCACTACCAACCTCACTTGAGGGTGACCCGATAGCTCAAATAGTCACTTTTACTGGAACAAACCCTAGTCCTTGATGACTTATTAGCTTAGGAGGTTGTAGAGGTTCCAACATTCCTTGTTTGTTTAGACCAAGGCCTTGCACCCATCATATCCATGTCGTTTCATTATCTGGAACCCTTTTGGATACTGTTTAATTGGAAACTTCTTAGTTTCAATATCCTCCTCATCTTTGTACAACCATGTAAGAATGTGGTCATCTAGAGATTCTTTAGCAATTTCTCCCCATTTAGTATAGGTGGTAGGAGGATTATGAATGACAACTTTGGGCTGCATAGGATGTGTTTTTCCATATGACTTTGGTGACTTGGGTAACTTTCCAATGAAAAAGAGTCTCTTCATATCATACTCTCTGCAACCTTTATCTTGGATCTAGATTTTAGGCATGGAAGGTGTAATGAATGAATTGGATGATTTGATAAGAGTAGATGGATCAATGTAATGGGATGGAGTGGTGGATGAAGTGGAAGATGAGGCCTCCCAATTGATGGGCATTTGGCATTCAACAGTTCCTTTGAGGTTGGAACAATATTGGAAAGGATCAGAGTCATGTGGAATAGTAACTTCAGTGCCATTGTGTGGGAATTTGAGGCATTGATGATAGGTGGATGGAATAGCTTTCATGGCATGAATCCATGGGTGGCCAAGGAGGAGATTGTAATGTAAGTCCAGATCCAAGACGTGAAACACTGTGTCCTGTATGGTTAGGCCAACTCTTACTGGGAGTGAAATTACACCTTCGAAAGATCGTTTGGCATCATCATAAGCTTTGATCACAATTTTCTTGGTTGGGTCAATGCAATTCTCAGAGTATCCCAATTCCTTAACCAATTTTAGTGAGCAAATATTCAGGCTTGCTCCACTATCTATTAGGACTCTTTTGATCTTTTGGGTATTAATGGATACTTCTAGGTGTAGTGGACTATTATGGTCAGATTTTGGTGCTAAAAAGTCTTGTTCAGAGAAGGTGATGTGGTGTGGCATAGCGAGGTATCCGGCCATGGCTTGGAATTCATTAACATCTAGGTTTGTGGGAATAGAGGCTTCTCGCATGGCTTTATCGAGGATTGCTCTGTGCTATGGTGAGATACGAAGGAGTTCCAAGATAGAGATTTGGGCAAGATTTTTCCCTAGCTGCTCTATGAGGGTATATTGGCCTTTTCGTTGAGGATTTGTGAATGGACTTGGAATAGTTATCTTGGTTCTACAGGTAGCGACAACACAATCGTATTTTGGCTTGTTTATGGTGATGGTAGCAATGCGATCATCAAGAGGCGTCACATTTAGAATGATGGTGTTGTAATCATGCTTGACAGCTACATAGTTGGCATTATTGTTATTCCCTGAACTGGAGGCTTTTCCTTTATCATGGTCTTGCAAAGGGGTCTTGAATATTGTATGATCAACATTCATTTTTCCTTGTGAATTGTCGATTGAAATGGTTTGATCCTCAATAAGGTCCTGAATGATGTTTTTGAGTGTCCAACATCTAGATGTCTTGTGTCCTTTTGTGCAGTGATATTCACAATATTCGTCATCTTTCCACCAATCCGGTTTGATCAAGGAAGGTTCATAATTCTTGGTGTCTGGCAGTGTAATGACATTAGATTGCAAAATTCATTTAAGAATTGATTCGATGGGTTCACCCAAGGGGGTGTATATTCTCTTAGTACGGGGGGGACCTCTTCTTTGTTGGGTGCTTTGGATAGCATGCAGTGTTTGGTTTTGTCCTTGTGCTGGGGTACTTGGTGTACTAGATGTGTTTGATGAAGAAGGACCTTTAAGTTGAATGATTGGTCCTTTGGTTATCAATTTGGCATCAACAACTCTGTCGTTTGTGACATTTTTGTTTCAGGACTAGTATTTGCTTATCATTGTTGGCTTTTTTATTGTCTTTGTTTATCTTGACTAGTCCTCTAGTGATAAGGCCTTTCTCAATAAGAACACCCTTTTCAAGAATCTCTTCAAAGGTTGTGCAACATTGGATTTGAATTCGATTCATTAGCTCTCTGTTAAGGTTTTCTTCAAACATGGTGACAACTTTTTTTTCAGGAATATGACAAGGAAATTTGCTAACCAAGCCTCGACATCTTTTGTAGAATGAGGTAAGTGACTCCCCATCTTCTTGTTTGGTTGTGCTTAATGTTGCAAGGGTGAAATCATTTTTAATGTTAAAATAAAAATGATTGATAAATTTGTCGGCTAGCTCACCCCATGTTTTGATGCCTTCTGGGAGATGTGAGAACCAATCTAAGGCTGCCCCTATAAGAATTCGTGGGAATAATCTCATCAAGTAGGTAGGGTCATATGAAACTTCCATGCATGTTGTGTTGAATTCACTGATGTGTTCCACCAGATCCCCTGTCCCCTTATATTTGGGCAATGGTGGTGTTGTGAAATGTGGGGGAAAGGGTGGCATGTATAAGTTTCGATCAAATGGAAAAGGGCACAATTCCTCCATAGAATATGTCTTCTTGTTGGTTCCCAATTGCATGTTGGTCATTTGTTGTTCAAGAGTTTGCATGTGTTGGATCAAATAGTCTACAAAGGATGATGTTGTGTTGTTTTGATGTGAAGCAATAATGTTAGCATTGAGGTCATGTGTTGGGTTTTGATTTTGATTGATGTTTTGTGATATGAGACCTTGGTTATTATATGGATGTGAGTTATTTTGATTGGGAATGAGATTGGTGTTTAATTTGGTTCCAAAGATCATGTTCATTTTTGGTATGGCATTTTGGAGTTGGGGTATAGACTCTTGATTCATGTTTTGATTTTGAAAGTTGACATCTTGGTTTGTAAATGGAGGTGTGGAACCTTGATTGATGTTTTGGTATGAAGGTATAGACCCTTGATGTGAAGGGATGTTTCCTTGATTGAAATTTTGAAGTGAAGGCATGGGTCCTTGGTTGATATTTTGAAATGAAGTTGTAGGTCCTTGAATAAGGTTTTGAAATGACACTACTGTATTTGACTCCACTTTCCGATGAATGTTTGTTGAACTGTCGACAAACTATTGTTGGAATTTCGACGAATCTCTTGGAAATATTTCGTTGCTAAATTTTCATCGGTATCCCAACGAGCTTCAAAACGTTAAATTCGGGATTGAACTTTGTTAGTTTCCGCCACAAAAAAGGGACTTCCTATTTGTTAGAATATTGATGAACATTGCGTCGATCTAGCGATGAACAATAGCCATATCACACATGGCATGCCTCTGCCAAATCGTCGAAACAACATGAGATGTTTGTTGAAATTGCGACCAAGTTTCATCAAAAGTCAAACAAACATTCATCGTTTGTTCAACGATCTCGTGATTGGAATGAGATCAAAATTGCGTCGGCGCTATAGCTATATCGAGAGGACTGAATTGTGGTCTCATCAATCAGCATGAGGAAGTATATTGGTGAGACTTATACCATCGGGGTAAGTTATGAATGTTTACCTGACCTACTATGTCTCGCTGATATATTCCTAGTGCTCCTGTCAATGAAATAAATGACGGTCTCACCGATGAAACTTCATCGGCGAGACTTAAATGTTCGGGCCATCATATATTTTTCATGCCGAGATGACTTGTCTTGCCGATAGATTATCTTCATTGATGAGACCATAAGCCAGTCTCCCCGATATTCTGATAAACATTCATCGTTTGTTTGATGATCTCGCCATTGGAATGAGATCAAAATTGTGTCAGAGCTATAGCAACCTCGTCGCACCTTTTTTTTTTGTCAGACTGTGCTGTCAAAATTTTGACGAAAGGTTGCAATTTTTTTTAAAAAAAAATATTTATCGGGAGGACTGACTTGTAGTCTCATCGACAAAGCACGAGGAAGTATATCAGTGAGACTTATACCATCGGGGTAAGTTTTGAATGTTTACCTGACCCGCTATGTCTCGCCAATATATTCCCAGTGCTCTTGTCAGTGAAAGAAATGATGGTCTCGCCGATGAAACTTCATCGGTGAGACTTAAATGTTTGGGCCAACATATATTTTTCATGCTGAGATGACTTGTCTTGCTGATAGATTATCTTCATCGATGAGACCATAAGCCAATCTCCCCGATATGTCTTCTTTAGTAATCCTGATCGCTACAATAGTTTTGATGTCTCATCGATGTGTGAAAAAGTGCTTGTAACCCATAATAGGTCGGGAGGACCCATACCAGCTCATGCTGATGTGATTTGTTTGCCACAATATCTTTGATCAGAAGGATTTTCAGGAGTAGAACGGGGTGACTGTGGGTAATTATATTCTGTAGGGCCAATTACATCCTTTTCTGACTCAAAATGTAGTTATTATTGACAAATTTATGAGTAAATCATTATAAAATTTTGAGTAAATCATTACATTCTATAGTGCCAATTCACATAAACTACTCAGAACTAGGGAAATGTAGAATCAATGATACCTCAAATGCTAAACCAATTGTTTGAATGATACGATAAAAAACACTTGCTCTTTCAACTTCAAATGAATGCCATTGGAGAAGTGACCTTTAGATGATACATGCAGCTATAGGTCTTCCATTATTAAAGCCAACATCTTCTATGATAAACTTGATCAATGCATCTTGATTTTCCTGAAACCAAAATAACAAAAAAATGTAGTGTAAGGGAATAAAAAAATTGCCAGAGCTTTATAATATAATGTGCCTAAGCAAAAAAGTGATATAACTGGAAATACAAATAGAAGAGATAGATACTCCTCTAGAAGGTCAGAATCATATGCTTGCTGCTTGTTAGTGAGAGTCTTCTGTGGCCTCTGCTCTCCATCAGTGAGCTCTTTCAAGGAAGACATAGGAGTCTGTGAATTCTACTAGACACATCTATTGGTTAAAATATTATTGAAAAATAATATTACTTATTTAAAATCGGAAGAAGGAGATAACTAAAATTATACATAAAAAGATATAATTTGTTTATATTGAACAACCATGAGTGTATGATCATGATGGAATTTACCATTTTAAAGCACAAAAATGGACAATACATAATGAAAAGTGGAAACTTAACCTCCTTAAGTTAACAACACAAGCCAAACTAGCTTTGGTCTCTACTAAACAATGTTGCAAGATGATTGCCCACACACAAAAATTTATGCTTCTGACAATCCACAAATGCACCTACACAAGCAAGTACACACAATAATAGTGCTCACAAATATGCCAACCCCATTGCAGCAAGAAAGGTTCAACAAGATATTGCAGCAATACGAAGCCATCTTTCTATGCCTCTCAGTCCTCTCTCTATCTCTTTCTATTTGCTGATATAAACTTATATTATACGAAGACAACACAAAAATGATAACTATTTGGTGGTATGACCATTTGAAGGATTACAAGTTAGCTTCACATGCATTACAAAACACCATACATGACATGTATTTGCTGATATAAACTTATATTAAGTGTTGATCATAGAATAGATTGCTATAGCACTCCAGAATTGAGCCAAATGTCATAAAATAACTACCAAAGTATTAAAGGATAACAAAGTACCTTGCAAGAATGAAGAGGAATGCTGGTGTAGGTTTGTGAGATAGTATTTATCCATCTTGAGGTTGCAATTTCTAAAACATGGATGAATTTGCATACTGAATTGTAAATTCACTTTTACAAAATATTCCAAAAGTTGTAGTATAGGAAAATAATTGGAATTACAAAAAGAACAATTGTACGAGAGTAGAAAAAATGTTTCTTTTGTTTTACAGGTAGTGTTCAATACAATGCTAGCAATATAGAGAGGACCTGTAATAAGATCAATACCATAACAACATCTGTGTCTATATCCATGTCCATGCAACTTTTATTGAAACTAGTGCATTGTTATTTATTGTTACATGTACAAGTCCTATATTGTTATTCTTCCAAAACTTCTCAGACATCCAATCAACTACTTATATACATGCAACTCCTTTCTTGGGCCTTCCTAGATATATCCAAGATCTTAGGGCTTGGATACAACAATATATGTAGTACATACTCATGTATTGAATAGAGTTTTCTTCCTAGTCTATATGTTTAAGAATTTTAGGAATAATGAATAAATATAACATAGTATAAAGAATGATTGTTAATGATGGTTGTTTTAACTTGCATGCCCCTTTTCACCCCCTATTCATTGTAAAATATGCATAACTTGAACATATTAAAAAAACTATAGCCCACATTGACATTGTATGCCACATTAATCCAACCATATGACAAAAAATAAGCGATCTAGCCTCTTGAATGAATGTAAGTAGAGAAATTTTTGCATACCTGCAGATGGTACAAAATTTCATGGTTAAGTGGAAGCCTCACATCAACAACAAGATCCAAATATCTGTGTATCTATCTCAATCGAGCCTCTAAACCCTTTAAAGTTGTCAAATTTTCCACCAACCTGTTATGCACAAAAGTCAAATTTTAGTGTTATGTCACCACTAAAAACAAAAGAAATAGATCTTTGAAACCAAATCCACACACAACACAATGTGGTATTCATAGAAAGCCATACAAACAAACTAAACTCAGAACATTGGAATGGAAACAACTTCAAATTATGATACAGAGCATGGATTCACTTTACTCAACTGGAGGAAAATTTCACAATAATGGATTCTTCATCTAAAACATTTGTACGAGGTTCAAATAGTAAATAGATTGATGAAAGCTAGAGGAATTAAAAAGATACTTGGATGTAGTTGGATTGAAGGCCGTAAACTGGTATGTGTTTTTTGTGTAGGATTCATATCACATCCACAAACAAGGTGGAGCTATGCAAAGCATGAGAAATTGGCTTGGAAAATGAAGGCATCAGAGTATAAAGAGTCATTTTTCTGCCACCATAGTGAAAAGTTAGCACTTTCTTTCATCTTTGCATATTAGTTTGATGCTTCAAACGATGCATTTCTTATATTCAAAATTTCATTACCTTATTGAGTTTCTCTTTGTTTCAAGAATAGTTTAATATTCTCTACTTAACAGGGCCAACCACGTGATGGTGGAAGCTCATTTGGCCCCTCCCCCCCTCACATCACTCTCAATTCCCCATACCCGATCATATAACTTTAATCATTCATTCATCCATTAATAACATATAGCATTCATTCATTCATCCATTAATAACATATTTCATTCATTATCATATAAAATTCACTCATTAACATATAACATTTATTCATTAACATATAACATTCATTCATTAACATATTCACATTCATTCATAATATGATTACAATCATTTTTTTTTGTTTCTTTTTTGAAGCTAAAAAAAGCTTAAGTGGAGTATCATTTTCTAAATCACCTGTCCCCCCTTCAGTTGTTTTTCCCTTTGCTTGTGATCTTAATGTATTCCTATTAGTGTACTCACGACGTGGAAGCCGCTACAAGGGGGGTCTGTTGCAATAACAAAGAAATGTTAAATTGATATGTTTTATTATTATTGTTACAAGTATTTCATTAATTAAAAGAAAATTAGAGTGGTTCTCTTTCCCTGATGGGGCCACATCATGTTCCTAATCTTCTCTTATAGCCTCATGCTCAAGATGCTAAACACCCTCTAAATTGTGATCTGGAGTTGAAACACGAAAGGTTACATTAATTAATACACCAATTGCAATTAAATATGTTTAAAAGAACATTAGAGTGGTCCTCTTTACCTGATGGGGCCACATCATGTTCCTGATCTTCTCTAGTCTGATCATGCTCAACATATTGATCACGCTCTACATGCTCTAAAGTTGAAATATGAAAGGTTACATTAATTAATACACCAATTGCAATTAAAGATGTTTAATTGTATTAATCCATACTGTGTTTTGTATAGCACATGAATACATCTAGTACTGGGATGCACACCATGACCTTCATCTGCAGGTTGTGCTCCACCCTCACTAGGCTGCATTCCAATGCCATGTGCAGTATTATCGTTGCCTGTCTATTTAAAACAATAAGGAACATAATTAATTTATGGTGGAAATTAATATTGAATAGATTGCACAAGTATTCAATTTTAAATAAACTTTATTGAGTTTATTTACCTGTGTGTCGGATGTAGTGGAAGATTTTGTTTTCCCAGTCAAGACTCTTAGGCGTTCAACCATGACTCCATAGCCTTGTTGGAAGGAAATCTTCAAGTCCTCTTATGTGGGCACTCTGTTGAATTCAAAGCCCTGCATTTTTGCATAAGATCATGAATTTTTCTTCTATGGTGTGATCAAACCAAAATTGTTTGCAATTTATTATTTGGATGCAATATTTCATTTATTGGTACTTACAATTCGTGTGGCTAATTTCATATAACCACCAGAGCCAAGTTTGTGTTTCCCATGTTTTTCTAGTCTCTCCTTTGTTGCTTTTGATGTGTTGGGAAGCTTATGAAAAGTTTGAAATATGTTAGATTATGTAAAAAGAAAGAGTAATCAGTATATAATTACATTGTTGATAGTATCACATACCTTCCTTGGCCCGGTGGTGTCTTTCATTTTTTTCTTTTCAGCCTTCTCCTTTCCATTTGACACCAGGTCCTTCCACTCCCTCTCCAGAATCATGGGGGGACGCTCGTACTTTTTGTTCTTCGCTAAATGTGACCTATATTGGTCCCTCACATACTTTAGATAGGTACCAAATTTCTTAAGGACTTTCGTTCGGTTGAATGTTTTATCAGCAAACAACACAACTAAACAGTTAATGAGCTCATCTATTAAATCTTCATTTTGGGCATTCCATCGTGTACGTATGGTGGGCCTGAAGAGCTCCAATGTAATATCACTTAGATGTTTATAAAAAAACATCATTTTCTACAAAATGATCATGGGATCATTAGTCTAAAAAGAGTGATCAATAAGTAAATTTCAATTGGATTATATATAATAATAATTAAAACATTTTAAAGTACCTAGGACCTTCTCTATCTTTATGGGAATGAAATGCTTGGTCACCATAGATGTGACCAGAAATGTTCTCATACTAGTAATACGTGAAGATCCAGGAAATGCTGCTAAAACATCACCAGTACTAGTTGTGGCCTCTGCATCCAAAGGTACATGTCTTGATGCATGTTCTGGCATGTGTTCATTGTGAGAGGGTGCACTACCTGATGCCTGCATGCTATGTGTTGCCAAAATTTGAGATGACAATATAGGCACGGATGATGGGGTTGGATGATGTGATGTATGTGCAGGAAGATCAAGATCGACACTTGTACCAACCCCTACTCCTCGGGCAGCACCTGCAGTACCCTGATCATGGCTAGCAACATCATAAGGATGCACATAATCCTATAAAAACAACACATATTTTAGTTCATGACATAAAAGAGTACAAAATATAAAACCATGAATGAACTTATGTTATAATTAAAGAACTCATGACAACTTACTTGCAAGTTTTGTGCTCTCTCAATCAATATTTTAACCCTCTCTCTTATCTCATCTATTTGAGGCACTATGACTATCAACTTAAGGATTTCTTCATTGGATTGTTTTTGGGTCTTCCTTAACATATTAAGAGGGCTTACTGAATATGCGATGTCATCATCACATAATATTGACTACACCTCCCTATGGATGTTATCCTCTACTACTAGTTCCTTTCCTCGATCAACCGACTGCATCAAGAATATTAAAAAACATTATCAAAATTAACCCAAGGAACTTATAAAAAAACATAAAAATAAGACATTTTACTTGTATCTAATTTGTACAATTACAATGAGGTAAACCTGTCAGGTAGAAGTGGCTGAAGATGCATCACGATCTGTGCTATGGGCTGGATCCTTCCCCATATGATCAATGTTCCGCTGTGACAAAAATTAAATATAAAAAAGCATTACTGAAATGAAACTAATAGACTTACAAAAAAAAACATAAGAATAAAATGGTATATTGGAGTCATCAATTGGAGGTTGGGTAAAATGGTACATAGTATGTACCACCCCTATAGTAACTGTGTTTGTAAATAAGCGATTTAAATTGTAATCGATTAGCAACTCTTCCCCTGCAGTTATTTATTTTATCACACATACGAATACATGGTTTCCCTCGCGCACCTCGAATATACAATTGGGTTGCTTATTTGTTGACCTAGGTCATGTACTATTTATAAACCTTACAATATTCCCTGATGCTTTTGGCCTTCCGTCAATGTACATAGCCACTCCTTTATTTTGATCCTTATCTTTTAGCTGTATATAATTTGCTGACAGTGCATACCTACGTATACTTCGTGTATATCGAACCAACTACATCCAATCTTTGTAACTGTAACAGGGTCTGACATACTCCATCAATTTAGTAACTTTGTCATAATAGACCTTTATGTCATCCATGCAAAATAAGCCCAAACCATGTAATGACGATGGTGCTATGCGATATATCCTCTCGTTGACACAAAAATCAGTGTTTATTGGAGGAAGTTCCTTGGGTACCCATTGTTTCTATAGATGTTTGTACCTCAAGGGCACCTCGATGTTTCCTATGCTCTCATCATCATAAGAACATGACCCCCCTTGAACAAGAAAAAATTCCATGCATTTACAAAAATTTCTTCTAATCTTTTGACCTCTAGTTGATCTCACTCTTTTAGACCTACTACATGTCTCGATTTCCTCTTCTCTTCCTGAATATCCCTCGCTCGAGAAAGATAGATTTGAAAAATACCTATTTGGTGGTACCTGCACTCATAAGGATGTTGGATGAAGTTCTTTCATGGTGATGTGATCCCAAAGTGACATTATGATAAATCTATCATTTCATCGCTAGAATTTGATAGGTTATAAGGTAATCAAGTCTTGGTAGATTGCAAGTTATTGTTACTACCGTCCAAATGTGTCCATCACAAATCAAATCTACTTAACGTTTTAACTCCCAAACTTTGTAACTAGTGTTAAATGTGACTATGGTCCACCAGTTACACAACCAAGGCCTCAAATGTATTCTATAATTGTAATCAATGGAATTTTGCTCTTCATTCAAGTAAATAAACTTGAAGGGAAACACCACCAAGTGGTTTATTGGACACCTACATGACTAAAAATAGCAGAAAATTTACATTTAATTTCCATATGTCTAAGTGGTTAATGGGGAGGGAGTGTGTACTAGGCCTGGTTAAGTCATCATAAGTTTATGCTTTGGTAATAAAAATTGTTTAAGTCATCTTAAATCTTCCTATGTCTAATTGCTAGGAGACTTTTGGTATGTTTTAAGGTAGGATGAGTGGTTGCATCAATGTTTTAGTTCTCTATGACAAGGTTTCAACATCTTCAAATAGTGAAGGTTAGTGCTCATAGTCATTTGAAACAACAACATTTTCATTATGTATGATGGTAGGATTTGATAACTTAAAAGAATTGGCTACCCAACAAACTTAAGTTAAAAGAAAAAATTTCAGTTTAAGGGTTTAGCACTTTCTTTCATCTTTGCATATTGGTTTGATGCTTCAAATGATGCATTTCTTATCCCACTTCTATCATATTGTATTCCCATCCCATTGCAATTGTTGATACCAAAATTTCATATCAAATACCACGTTCTTGAAGCAATTTTCTGAAGTTCTTTTGTGTTGTATGGATCCGTACAAGCTTGAAATGCTCTGAGATCATTGGTGTAGATAAATATATGTGTTTGTACAAGCTTGATATGCTCTGAGATCACTTTCTTGTGGGAGAAAATAATCAAATACAGGGACTGCCCTGTTTTGCCTGTGTAAGGGTTTGAGGGCTAAATAGAAATGACATCCACCAATCCACCCATTGTCTTGGAACTGTAACTCGGTGGATTGGTGTGCAACATGGTATGATAGAGGTTCATTGCATTTAGGGGTCTATTAAAGCAATAATCTTGGCATTGAATTGATGCCCTAGGTCTAACAGGGGCAATTTTCTTGTGAATTTGTGGTTGTTAAGTCAGGGTTTGTCAATTTGATGGATATATTGGTAGAGTCGTGGTGACACTATTTTATGGTCCAATCTCTACTTCGAAACAAAAATATCTCTAACAACTCTAAGAGCTATAATGGGATGGCCACCATCCTAGGAAAGATTCTTCATTCTCACTTTTAGGTGTTAAAATTTAACAATACCTTGATTGATGAAAGAGCCCAAAGAGCCTTTCTCCATGGTATCCAAGTACACATAGTAGTGGTCTTCTCTTATACGGTTGGACATGATTTAAAGAACTTAGCTAGGAATTATTCATTTAACCCGAGGTTTTCTCATAATGCCATCATTGGAAAAGTATGACCAAATTCTTCTATTATGAAGAATTGGTCTATGTGCCTCTAGTAATCACTATAAATTTTTGTAAGGATAAAATTACTAATTGCATTAGGTAGGAGAGAATCAACTTTGAGTTCTTCAAATATTATATTCCTCTATTCATAATTTTTAAGGGTTGTGTGTGGAGGAGGTTATCACTACCAAGAAGGGAGGATACCTTTCCTTGCATATGTTTGTGGTGGAGGTATTAAAGAAGAATTGTATGCCTCTATTTCCATTCATTAGATCTAGCTTAGCCTAGCATATACTTGGAATAAGTCTACAATTGCTTCAGAATCACGTGATGAAGGCTATCTGTGATGAAATCCTAGAACTTTGGGGGTGCCAATGTACAAGAAGATCTTTGGAAACTAGGCATGAAAATTGCAGGTTAAAGAGAATGGGGGTGCCAAACTTACAGTACTCATTGTCCCTTGGTCATCGATTTTCCTTGAGTGCCCTCAACCTCATCCTCGGCACTGGTATTGACCTTTTTTCACTCCTCCAAACTCTTCCTCAGTGCTGGTATTGACCTTGTTTTCACTCCTCTGCTCTTCGTTGGCATTGGTATTGACCTTGTTTTAACTCCAAACTCTTCCTCGACATTGATATTGACCTTGTTTTCATTGCTCCAAACTCTTCCTTGACACTGGTATTGACCTTTCACTTCTCCAATTTGATGAGCTACAACCTAGTTTTGTTAAGTTTTAGAGTATGCTAATTAAATTGAAAATTATGGTGCCATTTATCTAGGTTTTAATATTCCACAATATAGTTAAGTATATATTAGTTAAATATATATTAGCTATATTAGATTTATATTTTGTAGCTCATTCTTGTAGATCAATAATAGACATTCATGTTTTTTCTTCATGAAAGTATACATTCTATATTTTCCTTGGTGTTATCCCAATGCAAAATATAATTAATATAATATATATTTAATATAATAGTAATATTAGATTAAATTATATATAATATAATTATATTTATTATTATATAATAGTATATATAGGATTTTACCATTACACTATAGCTGGTTTACCATTAAATGGCAATTGAAACTTGTTTTCCAATGACACAATAGTGGTTTCCAGGCATGAGATTTTTTTCAAGCTCAAATCTCACAATATATGTAACCTATTAGCTAATAGAAAGAGATATAGAAACTAAAAAGATAGAGAATGAGAGAAAGAGATGAACTTAGATAGATAGGGAGAGAGAGAGGATGAGAGAGAAATATAAGAGATACAAAGGAAAAGAGAGAGAGAGGGAAAAGAGAAACTAAATTTTGGTTGGTTGTTTCATGTCAACAATCCAAGGATGGCATTTGTCCTTGGGGAGTTATGCTAAAGGTAGCATGCCATTTGGTTAAAGATATGATAATTCTCCTTTAAGACCTCTTCAATGTACCCATTGCACACTTAAGGAGACAAAGATAAATATAGGGAAGAAAATATAGAGAGAGAGGGAGATAATGAGAAACATAAAAATAGAAAGGGAGACAAAGAGATAGAGAGAGGTAGAGAGATAAAGAGATAAGGGTGAATAGGTAGAGATATAGGAAGCGTGATTGATATATCTCTCCCTATTGCTCTCTATCTCCCTAAACCCTAAACCCTCTTCTCTATCTCTCCTCCTCTACCTATCTATATCCCTTTCTCTCCCTCCCCCTCTCTATCTCCCACTCTCTATCTCTCACCATCTCTAGTCCCTCCCTATCCCCCCTATCCATCGACTCTCTTTCACCATCCCCCTCTATCTCTCTATATCACCTTCTTATCTATCCCTCCCCCTTTTGTATATCTCTCCTCCTCTACCTATCTATATCCCTTTGTCTCCCTCCCCCTCTCTATCTCCCCCTCTCTATACAAAGACAACGACACAATAGTGGTTTCCAGGCATGAGATTTGTTTCAAGCTCAAATCTCACAGTATATGTAGCCTATTAGCTAATAGAAAGAGATATAGAAACTAAAAAGATAGAGAATGAGAGAAAGAGATGAACTTAGATAGATAGGGAGAGAGAGAGAGCTGAGAGAGAGAGAGAGCATGAGAGAGAGAAATATAAGAGATACAAAAGAAAAGAGAGAGAGGGAAAAGAGAAACTAAATTTTGATTGGTTGTTTCATGTCAACAATCCAAGGATGGCATGTGTCCTTGGGGAGTTATGCTCAAGGTATCATGCCATTCAATTAAAGATATGATAATTCTCCTTTAAGACCTCTTCAATGTACCCGTTGCACACTTAAGGAGACAAAGATAAATATAGGGAAGAAAATATAGAGAGGAAGATAATGAGAAACATACAAATAGAAAGGGAGACAAAGAGATAGAGAGAGGTAGAGAGATAAAGAGATAAGGATGAATAGATAGAGATATAGGGGCGTGATTGATATATCTCTCCCTGCTCTCTATCTCCCTAAACCCTAAACCCTTTCTCTATCTCTTCCCCTCTTCTCTATCTCTCCTCCTCTACATATCTATATACCTTTCTCTCCCTCCCCCTCTCTATCTCTCACCATCCCTATTCCTCCCTATCCCTCCTATCCATCAGCTCTCTATCTCCACCTCTCTTCCTTTCTCTTCCCATATATCTCCATCTCTCTTTCTCTTCCCATTTATCTCTATCTCTATCTCTCTATATCTCCCACTATCTATGTCACTCCCTCTTCCCCCATCTATCTATTGAGCTATCTCTCCCTCTCCCCCCTTTCTCTGTTATTCACTCCATCTCTCCCTAGCTCCATCTCTCCTACTCTATATCTCTATCTCTATTTCTCTTTTTATCTCCCTCTCAGTCCTCTCTCTATCTCTTTCTATCCATATATTTCTCTACCTCTATCACAATCTCTCTATCTCTTTCACCATCCCCCTCTATCTCTCTATATCACCCTCTTCTCTATCTCTCCTCCTCTACCTATCTATATCCCTTTGTCTCCCTCCCCCTCTCTATCTCCCCCTCTCTGTCCCTCACCATCTTTCCCTCCCTATCCCCCCTATCCATCGACTCTCTATATCCACCTCTCTTCCTTTCTTTGATGATTTCACTGTATTAGCAAGGGATGGATATGATATGGTTCTCAACAAATTGCTGCAATACAACATGAAGAAGGGTCTATTGGAACTATACATTTTTTCATAATTTTATAATGATTAACGCATGTAAATCTCTCAATAATAATTAACTACATTTTGAGTCAGAAAAGGATGTAATTTTCCCTACAAAATATAATTACCCATGGTCACCTTGTTCTACTCCTAAAAATCCTTTTGATCAAAGATATTGTGGCAAACAAATCACATCGACATGAGCTGGTATGGGTCTTCCCAACCTATTATGGGTTACAAGCACTTTTTAGCACATCGATGAGACATCAAAACTATTGTAGCAATCAGGATTACTAAAGAAGACATATCAGGGAGATTGGCTTATCATCTCATCAATGAAGATAATCTATCAACAAGACAAGTCATCTCGACATGAAAAATATATGTTGGCCCAAACGTTTAAGTCTCACCGATGAAGTTTCATTAGCAAGACCATCATTTATTTCACCGATAGGAGCACTAGGAATATATCGGCGAGACCTGTGCAATCGGTTTAAATCCTAAATGTTCACCCGACCCGCTAAGTTACACCGACAAGAGGATATCGGCAGGAGTTCTGGCGACATATTCAAGAACAAAAGAAAATATATCGGCGAGACTTATAACATCGGAGGAACCACTGAATGTGTTAGTGATACTAAAAGTCAGGTAGATGAAGAAACAAATGAACCAAAATGATTGTCGGGGTGAATCTTGGCGATGTATACAGGACAAATGTTAACATTGGTCAAATGTGTAGAGTGTTACCCTGATTAGCAGAGTATTCAGTGAACGTTGGTTGGGGCCTAATGTATAGATCGCCCAAAGTTTGAAGGTGTCTTTCTGAACAATTCATTTGATGTGTTATAGGCAAGACTTATAACATCAGAGGAACCACTGAATGTGTTAGCGATACTAAAATTCAGGCCGATGAAGAAACAAATGAACCAAAATGATTGTCGGGGTGACTCTTGGTGATGTATATGGGACAAATGTTAACATCGGTCAAATGTATAGAGTGTTACCCCGATCAACAAAGTATTCAATGAACATTGGTTGGGGCCTAGTGTAGAGATCGCCCAAAGTTTGAAGGTGTCTTGCCAACCAGTTCATTTGATGTGTTATCAGCGAGACTTATAACATCGTAGGAACCACTGAATGTGTTAGCGATACTAAAAGTCAGGTCGATGAAGAAACAAATGAACCAAAATGATTGTCGAGGTGACTCTTGGCAATGTATATGGGAAAAATGTTAACATCGGTCAAATGTGTAGAGTGTTATCCCGATTAGCAGAGTATTTAGTGAACATTGGTTGGGGCCTAATGTATAGATCACCCAAAGTTTGAAGGTGTCTTGTCAACCAGTTCATTTGATGTGTTATAGGTGAGACTTATAACATCAGAGGAACCACTGAATGTGTTAGCAATACAAAAATTCAGGCCGATGAAACAAATGAACCAAAATGATTGTCGGGGTAACTCTTGGCAATGTATACGGGAAAAATGTTAACATTGGTCAGATGTATAGAGTGTTACCCCGATCAACAGAGTATTCAGTGAACATTGGTTGGGGCCTAATGTATAGATCGCCCAAAGTTTGAAGGTGTCTTGCCGACCAGTTCATTTGATGTGTTATTGATGAGACTTATAACATCAGAGGAACCATTGAATGTGTTAGCGATACTAAAAGTCAGGCCGATGAAGAAACAAATGAACCAAAATGATTGTTGGGGTGACTCTTGGCGATGTATATGGAACAATGTTAATATAGATCAGATGTGTAGAGTGTTACCCCGATCAACAGAGTATTCAATGAACGTTGGTTGGGGCCTAATGTATAGATCACCCAAAGTTTGAAGGTGTCTTGCCGACTAGTTCATTTGATGTGTTATCGGCAAGACTTATCACATCGGAGGAACCACTGAATGTTGTAGCGATACTAAAAGTCAGGCCGATGAAGAAACAAATGAACCAAAATGATTGTCAAGGTGACTCTTGGCGATGTATACGGGACAAATGTTAACATCGGTCAGATGTGTAGAGTGTTACCCTGATCAGTAGAGTATTTAGTGAACGTTGGTTGGGGCCTAATGTATAGATCACCCAAAGTTTGAAGGTGTCTTGCCGACCAGTTCATTTGATGTGTTATTAGTGAGACTTATAACTTCAGAGGAACCATTGAATGTTATAGCAATACTAAAAGTCAAGTCGATGCAGAAACAAATGAACCAAAATGATTGTCGGGGTGACTCTTGGCAATGTATATAGGACAAATGTTAACATCGGTCAGATGTGTAGAGTGTTACCCCGATCATCAGAGTATTAAGTGAACGTTAGTTGGGGCCTAATGTATAGATTTCCCAAAGTTTGAAGGTGTCTTTCCAGCCAATTCAAATGATGTGACAGTAAAGAATTCAAAAATTTGTTACATTTTTGCATGGAGTTAAAACATTAATGGCACCACAGAGTACAAGTAATTTCATAAATTGAAAGGAAATCGTTGCAAAATGAACATTGTTATGAATTGGTAGCAAAGGAAACGAGGAGACAAACAAAGGGCCAAAGAATTGTTTTAGTTGAAAGACCTCAATCAAAACCAATAAGTCCTCTGCATTTTAACTTTTTCATTTTTGCAATTTTAAGTGAGTAATATGGAAGCCACCAGCTCGGGGAAGTTGAAAGGTAGAAAACAAAGTGAGAGAAGTCACCCTAAGAGTAAGAAGCAAAAATTTGAGTCTAGAATTGAGCCGGAGGGTGCTGAACGAAAGCTAAATCAGGATTTAATTGACCAATTTCCTAGCTCTGGGCCTAGAGGTAGGTGCTCCATGCTAAGGGTCGAAGTGGAAAAATTGGATGACAAATGCAAGCACATAGGAGACATTTGGACCCTAATAAGAGGCTATGAATTTTTTAGATTCTACTTTCACCGAAGAGATTTTTTTGAGCCAGTTTGTAACCTGTGGCGTCTAAATCTGGGAAAGATGGTTTTCCCTAATGTGTTTGTCAATACAGAGCTGGTAAAATTGTTGGCCACCCACTATGACTCAAAACTTAAGGCCATATGTGGACCATCTAGGAAACCCTTCATATACATATCAGAGGCTTCAATAGGTGAGGTTTTTAAGTTGAAAGGGTGGAGTAATGAAAAAACTATGAATGGAGAGTTGGAAAAGGAGTTTTGGAGAATGGACACCACTTACAAGGGTTGGAGGTTGCCCTTACATAGAATTAAACAAGATGGTAAAATTGTCCCACTCGACGATGGCGATGGGCCTCCATTCCATGTGGACTTATTCGAGCCCTATATGAGATATACCTATTTCTTGGTAGGACAAGTGTTCGGTATGAAAGTTCCCATGGTAATTAAAATGGCATTCAACAATGTCATAATTCAGGTTTTGACTATAAAGCTCATTTTGTCTCCGCTAGAAATCTAATTTCAGGGCATTGATGGAAAATTAAGAATAAATCCCCCATATTCACACCTTAGTATAATATTCCTCTCTTTAATGTGACGTAGTACTGTATTTCTGAAGTAAGAGTTAGGGATCACATAAAGTAAAAGCTAAAGGCTCTCACAGCTTGGATAAAGATAGTATAGTACCTGTTACCCATTCAATTGTGGACTACCATTTGGGACAATAGGTTTACTAATTCCAGTTACCTATATTTTGAAGAATATTTTCTAAAGCCAGTATATGAATTCTACAGTCATCCTTGTGCGCACTCATTGTCTGATGAAATAAAACACTTCCTCAAACCTAAGGACTTTAATGGACCAATTGATCACAATTGGGGAGATTGGTATTGCTTGGAAGATGCTACTATTGTAAGGGTGTTTGGTTTTGAGGATTCTCCATTCATTTTTCCTAAAAAATTCCCGGATAGGATTGCATATTTGGAAATTTTAAGACAAATGGATTTTTCTAGTTTCATGAATTTTGGTTCATTAAGGAAACAGGTATTTATGCCTAGTACTCTGTGCTTTGGTGATTTTATTGTGCTTGCAAAGGAAGGATACAATTTTATCTTTGCCAAATTAATGTAGTATAATATGAATAAGGGTCCACCAAGAAAAGGTTTTGATTCAAAGGGATATATCAATTCTTCCAGACAAAGGATAAACTTTGGAGGATATGATCATGTGCCTTATCAGTTTGATGACATGATTAGAAATTTGGAGGCAGAGGAAGTAGAGAGAGTGGTGGAGGAATACAACCAAGGGTTTCTAGATACAGGGTTCCCCTTTTCTGGAGAAGATATGCCACGAGACCTACCCAGTAGGATTTCTAGATTAAAAACTCAAGATTACAACTGCCCTCCTAAAGAACCAAGTGTTGAAGAGAGCCAAGTTATAGACACCAAAGAGATGGCATATAGGTCATTTGTAGCAGACAATGAATTTGTGAATTCTTCATAATTCAGATCTTTCTTGTATAAACAAAAGGGCAAGGAGATAAGGGAGACAATTGATAATATTACACCAATCAATGAGGAGCAGCTACTAAATAATTTGAAATTAACTGTGGATAGAGAAATGGCTAATATGACCCCCAATAAAGGAAGGAAAATGTTAGAGGATGCTGGAGTTATGATCTTTCTAAGGCTGGATTTGAATTCTGCATTGGTCTTTGATAGCTTCTTAAAGGATAATGTGCCACACACAAGATTAGTCCAGATGGGGTGACAAAAATATATGTTGGATCCAAATATAACCCGAATGAAGGAACACTCATGATATGTGCCTTGTATCCACCTCAGAGAAATTCAGTGGTGATTGATACTGAGAAAGCATTTGGACATGTCATGACTCTGAAGATTGGAGAGGTAGATCCTGTGGCGACTATAGACATTGGGATTAATGTGGAAACACTAAATAAAGCCCAAATACAAATGTTGATCAAAGAAAAGGAAATGTACAAAATGAGTAATGAAAGGATCATGAGAGAAAATGATCATTTGAAGGACATGCTAGGAGTCACAATGGGGCCTCCTAAAATAATAACACATGGTGAAATCTCACAGGTAAAAGATCATTGGGATGAGTCAATCACATATTTCCAGCAGAAAATATGGAGTAGGATTTTATGGTGAAGACAATCTAAAAGGCAGGCCAACTTAATGATTTGGTTGAATAAGCTATGGGGAGCATATTCAAAGAACCATGTTATAGGGAAGGAACAAAAGAGAATTGATGGAAGGATTCAAGAAAAGCTCTGAGAATTAAATGAAAGAGATGTTCCTAACAGTGTGACCATTGGTATGGGTGACCATATTATGAAGAAACACAGGGACCTTTATGAGGAAATCACAGAAGATGCAAATGGCGAGTGAGATGGTACACAATGGGACCGCCCACACCATTTCAGGACAGAAAGTTAGAAAGCATAAGCCGCGGATTGTGGAAATGTAGAATGATGGCGCGGAATTTTGCAGCCAGTAAGCGATCTATATTGGGATGAGCATCGGAGTGAATCCAAAGCGATTACAAAGGTGAAAGACGCTGCCAGGCACCTGATTAGAAAGATGTCGATACTCATGAACGACAGGATTATCTACATCATTTATCAAATGTTCATCTATGGCTAAATAGAGCCTAATCTCTTGTTTTAATTAGTTAAGTAAAATAAAACATTTGTGAAAAGTTTTGATGTAATTATATCTCTTCCATAGTAATGAAACATATATAGGCATTAGGAGATATTCAGTAGATAGCTTTCTAGAAAAATGCTATCATATATAGACTTAGATGCATGTATTTTGATGGAGTAAATGAAGATATCTAAGTTGCGGATTAAGATTTTGGTATCAGCTATTTGTTAAATTTATGCAGCTATTTGATTGTCTCCATTCTGATGCTTCTCTATTGTTTAAATTGATATAACAAGTTTATACTCTTTTTATCATTGTACATTTGCTATATGTGTGTGATCTAGTTAATTGGTTCTCTCAAGTAGGGATTAAAATATTTTAATCAATCACAACAATTGGTAAGTGTTAGTTGGATTAATCAGAAGAATCACATAACTAGAATTTCCATTCTATCTCAAGAAGAGTTTTTCAATTATTCACTTGCACGTTTACACAAGTTGTAAACAGTTTTTGTGCCTGACAGTTTGAATTATATGTGTTGAATACTTTAGAATTTCAATTATATTAATTTATGGATATGTTGTATCTATAACACTACAAAACCATATGCTCTTTGCATTTACACTTGCATTTAGAAATACACATTTATATACATAGATATAGATTTCT